>JAJJMC010020841.1:163881-197061 GCA_023531435.1 Papaver californicum | reverse complement strand
GATAACGGACGATGAAATCTCTAACCAATGCTTCTCTCCCTGATACATGTTTCTATTAATTTGCTTTAGTTTGCTTTAGTTTAATTTAGCTTAATTCACAACATAAAACCCCCCAGATTACTCACGTAACTTAGAATAAATAATAATCACTGCCTCTCTGTGGGAACGAACTTGTTCTTATTCTTATACTTTAAATCTATTTTGGAAGAGTAAGAACTCGATTATTTTGGACGATTGACAACCGACCATACGCAACAAGATTGGTCTTGCCGATGGAACCCCAATCTTGCGGGTGCATATCAGGGAATCAAGTTAATCATAGCATATCTAGATATGATTCAAAGGAATCATGCATATCTAGATATGTGTTAATTGGATATCTTGCCAACATGAAAAGAATCAAGGGAATCATAGTATATCTAAATATGATTCAAGAGAATCATGCATATCTAGATATGTGTTAACTGGATATCTTGCCAACATGAAAAAAGAATATTTGGTATTGACTCTCAAATTAATCCAATATTCTTGATTGATTCTTTGGCATATTTCTAGCCAATGTTTGTTTCACATCTTGTTTTATATCTTGGTGTATATATCTGTCTCTTCCTGTTTCATTTGCAAGGTGGGCAAACAATTCTTTCAAGTGTTCATTCAAGTGTTCATCTCATGTGTAGTGTGATTTTTTTATACTATTGTTGTTGTAACATGCAAATGGATATTATTCTAAAATCCAAAGAGATAAGTCCCCTGGCTCACTACTTTTTCATCCAAATATTTCTACATGCTCCATGGTACAACGTTGTAATAATTCCATTTAAGAATTTTGTGCAAGTGGCATAAAGTGGAACGATTTTCCATTGTCAACCCAAATACTCAAGCAAATGAGAAATGCTTGTCAGAAAGTACCAGGGGAGCCAAGAATAAAGATCGGAAGGACAATGGCCTAACTAGAAAATCAGTATGTGATGGCCATGACCATTTCGTATATACCAAGCATAAGCCTAAAGTTTACACATTTTGATGGCCCAACTTAAAATAGGTAGTTAAAAAGAAAGTTTTGGGGTTGGATCTAGGGTAAGTCAGGCTCTGATTCTTCCCCTGTGGATAGGACAAAAACAAACAAATATTACTAAGCGTAATAAACTGTTAAGTATAGTCCCATATCGTTTTCTGGATTTGTGAAGTATATATACATTTGATAATTCTAACCTTATAAGTCGATTTTCGAGGTTAGTTGAGTCCATGGACTACCAGACTATGATGCTGTCACAAAATGCCCAGGTCTCCATAAATGATGATTAAAATATAAGTTTAAGAAGAAAACTGCTAAATACCATTTGACATAAATCCAACCTAACTCTTAAACTCAGACAACTAATTTTTTCTTCTCTCTTGTTAGTTGTGTAAAAACCAAAGCTAAAATAAACTAAATACATGTCTCACTCACTTGTTATTTTCTTTAGTAGAATTTTACCACAAAAAATATATATGATTATGATTGAAACTTGAAAATTAAAACTACATCTACCTCTAATTTTCCAAACAAACCTAACAAAAATTTCTTTTAATAACAATGAATCAACATTTGAGACTTGTCTTTATATTATCATTGGATTCCTTCGTTTGGCACCAATACTTTTCCACCCCACTATTCAATTGGACCACAAGGATTATAAAACAAAACAAAGGATCACGAGATGTTTAAGTGAATGCATTGATAATTTGATACCCACACAATCTAACGATTTTGTAGATTTTTTTTTTATACGGAAAGAAAGTTCATTAAGATAAGACAACTCCTTCGATATCTTTCAAGAACTGAGACCTAATACAATTTGATGGTAGTTCACCCCATTCACTAATTTTTTTTTGGCTTCTGCTTTGTAATCGATTTTTCTTTTCAAAAATTAAAATTGACAGTTACAAAAATTCTACAACCGACATTATCAAATTTATACTTTTTTTTATCCGTGACCTGATTCTTATTTGGTCAATGATATTTAGCAAAATATCAATTTGATGTTTTTCTTTTTGAGGATGTAATGTATTCGAGATTTCTGCTGGATTTATTTATCAACAGAATTCTTTCCGGAACCACACGATATCTAAGTTGCCTGACCAACCTAGCCTCTATCACATTATTCATCCTATCTAGGAGATCAACCTGACTTTTTTCGAGCTCCATTAATTTCACATATATTAAACATAAAATTTCAATAAACATAAATTATTTGAATATGGTATAATATTAGCTATTTTATTATCCTTAAAATTTATAAAAGTATTAAGTAAATACAATTACCAATCAAAAAATTACAACATACACTTAAAATTAGAATTAGAGTCCATGAATTATTTAATTCATTTCATCAATGACGTATAGGTTTCAATGCGAAGACGAAGAATGACGGGAAGAATTAGCTGTAGAAGAACCCGAACCCGATACTTTCATCCCGTAAAACAAATCGGACAAATAATTCATCAAATCATCCGGCGAATACCTCACCAACGCCTCGGCATTTCTTTCTCCGCTCAGTGCAGCTCGATTAGTATCATAAAACTCCCGATAAACCGGTACAACTTTTTTACAAATCGAAATTTTAATCTCGTCTCTAAGTTTCGAATCGGTTACAACCCATGAAGATTGCGTCCGGTACGCTGCTTCGAATGCAGTATTGAATCCAGCAAAACACTCTTTAGTCGCATCTAACGAAATGCTGGCCGTTGGATTCGTCGGCAAAGGTGTTAAAACTTTACTCCAACCCATTCTTTCATAGTTGAATGAGTATTGTTTTACTTTCATTTCATGTTTAATGATCCATTCTTCACCAAGTAAAAACTGAAGATTCGAGCTACGAACTTTCGAAACAACATAGTTAAGATTATTGGCCAAGAAGAGATACGATAACGGAACATCTTTGTAAAGTGCCGCTTTACCGTCGAGTTTACACAGAAGAACAAGTACTAACCAAGCGAACCTCACAACAATCGACGACGTACCGTCATCATCTGTATCCAGTGAGCTATCGAAGTAAGACTCCGGCAGAGAAGTATGCTCCGGCAACGGCCAATCCGCAACAATATCCGAAAGAATTACAGTGTAATCGGAAAGAAAAGAAATGTAATTCATAACATATCTAGTCAGTGGATGAATTCCACCACCAGGAACAAGCGCTTTTGAAGAATCTTTTTGAATCGCAGCTTCAAAATCCGTCAACATTGCTCGAACCGCTTCGCCGAGTTTAAGCAAAGACGACACAGCTTGTGCTCGAATATTTGACATCGACTGAAACGAAAAAATCGACTCAATCTCAGGCCATAACTCCGACATTGAATCATAAAGGTCTAAAATCCTGAACATTTTTTCAGGTGATTTCTTCCCTTTAGCTACTAGCTCAGGGAACTGAAACAGCTCCAAAGCACTATCTTTCGTAATCGCCGTGAAACAAGGCTGTCTACTAGTTTCTGACGTAAAAACGTAATCACAGAGAATCCGTTCGCCAAGAAACAGAGTTCTTACGGCGACTTTCACCGCATAAACCCAGTTCTTAATCTTGAAATCAAGAGTTTCCCAATCCATCTTATTGATTTGTGTAGGTGTTAATCTCTCAACACCTAATTTATATAAACCTTCATCGACAATCGATTTTCTGATAATTTTATAAATCCTAACAATTTCTTTGCCATAACCAGATGAAATCATACAGTCTGAAATCATTTTCAAATCATTCATAGCCACTGTTCCTACTTGTTCGACTTCATTTATAGAATTACTAGCTCTTTGTATCTCATCTTCATCAGATGATTGATCAATTTCTTCATCATAATCACTAAAAGTACTACCTCTCGATTTCTCCGAACCGCCATGACCGGAGACTGATTCAGGATCAAGACGGTCACGGTTAGCGGATAGAATCTGATAAAACTCTTTCTCTAGTCTTTTCATCGCAGTTTCCATAAGGTTTTGTGATCTGGTCAGTAGAACTGAATTCGAATTCTCGGGTAATATAAAAAATCTCATAGCTCTCTGTAAATCATTCACACATGAAATGAAGTCTTTAGCTTCTTTCCGATCATCGTAAAACAACGAAGAAGCGGCAGCGAAACCGGTGCTAGTTTGTAGATTCCATTTGGTGATTAACAGGTCGGCACTATCGATATTTTCTTCCATCATTGATTCTGAGAACGTGTGGAGGGGTGTTGATGGACGTGATGGAGGTGGTGATGGATACGGAGATGATGTTGATGATGAAGAGGATATTGAGTGTGTTGATGATTTTGAGATTGAATTATCTGGAGATGTTGAATGTGATGAAAAAATATTTCTGAATCCTCCTCTGTTTCTATTAGTCTGCTTCATGATTGATGTCAGTTTTAGTTGGGAACTAAAGCGTTACTAAATTGTAAGATTGAGAAAAGTAATAGCTAGGAAGTGTTACAAATTGATAAGAGCACGCACTTAATTTTTTCTATAAGTGTTACTGAATAATAAGATCAAAATTTATAAGAAGAGTTATAATTCAAATCGATGAGAGCAAGAAATGTTTTGGTTATTTCTGAGTTAAAAAGAATTGTAAATTGGATTATATAGAGAGATGCAGTTGCAGGCTGAAAGAAGGGACAAATGAATGACAAGTGGGGGGGGTGGGGGTATCGATCAATCAAGTTGAATATGGACTTTTTTCATCGTCATTCAAAGGAAACGTTTATATTAATACATATAGATAGAAATGTTTTACTGAGTGTAGCTAAATTTCCAGGTATTGTGTTATCTGGTAAGGTGTGATGATGTTACCGTTGGCTATGGTAAAACGGAGGATTGAAATATAGCTGCCTGCCGTAAGAAATTGACCCATAACAGTTTCTCACTGTAATTTTTTTTTTTTAATTTACTTTAGAAATAATCCCAAGCAAAAAGGAAATTAGGTGGATTCCATGTACACAACCAATGGTTCAGAGCATCTCCAATGCTAAGGGTCAAAGTCTTAAAACTATATACTATTTAGGATTTAACATGTTTTTCATAAAAAATTTATCTTAAATACTAAGGTCAAGGTAATGAGAAAAGATGACATGGTCAATTGGGGATCAAGTGGAGGTAACTACCATTTACTTTATTATCACATTCATTTTTAATATTTTTCGTTGGAGATGATTTTGTTATTAAAATCTTAAAAATCCTACATAGCCTAAACTATAGGATCTAATTTCAGATGAGGATGTCTAAGACCTTGGTATTTACTATGGCATCCCTTCTATTTTATGGAACCTTCTATTGGAGATGATTTAATTTCAGATGGGATCTAAAATGCTATACGTCATGGAAAACTAAAATTTTCACCTTCTATTAGAGATGCTCTTAGACATTCACCTAAATAATATCAACCCATCCTAGTCATATTTTGTTTAATTAACTTAATTATATATACTAAATAATCATTTTTAACTCTAATCAAATCTAATAAAATCCTAAGTTATTAAAAATAAAATTTATATTATTCAGAAGAAGTCTAATATAATACCGTTGGAGATAAAAAAAAAAATTCTTTTTAATTATAAAAAAAATAATAAAAATAATATCTCACTGATGTTATTATATAAGAAATACGCAATGACTATTGGAGAGCTCTTAATATCTCACATTAGGCTGAACTATCGATTAAGCCTTTATTTTAGTTTATTGACAAAGACTTTATATAACTAATTTATTACTGAGGATAGAATATTTTTTAAGGGTGGAATTTAAGCATTATAGTGTAAAGATGATGCTGAAACAGTAAAAAGTACTTTTTACTGTGTAGTGAAGCTCCACTTGACCCTTTTTCACCACCAAACAGGGACTGATTTTTTTTTATCTTTTTAAAGCATAAACAGGGACTGATTGGTAATGCTTCGTACTCAAGGTCAATTATTTCCCCAAATAGAAAACCGATTATAAAATTTGTGTTGAAGAATTCCTATTCCGAGTAAGATCTTTTTTTTCTTTTTCCAAAATAGATTCCGAGTTTAAGAGTATCTTCCAATTTTTAAATACAACCATTAAAATAAGAAGCCTTATAATACTTACCTAACCTTTGACCTTTGACTCGGAAATAGTCTTTGAATCGTTTTCTTTTATGTTTTCGTCCTCTTGGTTACCCGTAGCCTTAGGCAAGTGAAAACTTATCATTATCACATATTACACTTATTTGATTCTTTGCCCTGTGTTTAAGAGGCCAAAAAAAAAAATAAAAATACATAACTATATTGAGGTGTTTATATTTAAATATATTTTTTGGAGTCAATTGTCAAAGCTGATGATTTCCCTTATCTGTTGTTACTAGGCAATGTCTTTATTCGGACGTCTGTTTTTTATCTTTTCCATCTATGTGTTCTTCACTAGTAGTGTATTACCGACCAAAAAATAATAATGTTTTTGTTTTATTTATTTTGTATATTTTGCATGTAACGTGAATCATACTTTTGTATTCTTTTATTGATTAGAAGGAAGCAGTTTATAGCCAGCTTTTTGTCAAATAGGGTGTGATGACATTAGCCATCTCTAAATCATCAAAAAAAAAAAAAAATAGTCATCCAGTTTCCTAACAGAAATTAAACAATGAATGGTCAATAGTCAAGTCATTATGACTCATCTGTAACCAAGAACTTCAACCAAACTATATTAATGAATGATAAGGTAGTTATCACTAATTAATTTGTTACATTATTTTTCTCAACATAATATAATTCATATCTATGACTTGTTCTCATCCTAAATTTATACGGAATTGCCTTAAGTAGTGTATATATGTATCTCTACGAAATGCATTTACTTCCCTAAACCCCCATAATGTACATCCCTTCACGCAATTGATTATTTGATACGATCGAATACAAATTCTTCAAAATTGAACAAATACTAAAAAGACTGAAAAACTCGATTTGGCTAGGGATGGAGCCAAATAAATACAAGTGATTGTGCTCGCTTGCTAGCTAACTGTCTGATAATTGATGATTTTTTTTCTGAAGTTTTCCTAGGTTTGTTTTCTTATTACAATTTGACCTACTACATTGTTTTTTTTTTAGTGATTTTCATTTTTGATTCTGCCACTGGTCATCCATATGTACTTTGGAGTTTAGAATTATGACCTATGCAAGTTTTGCGCAAGAGATTTTATAAAACGATGATATCTATTAACCTTCCAGCAACTACTTCGAAAATATCTTATATGTTAGCCAAATCTTGTTTCAATGAGATTCTATAGTTATCCTATAAATCCCTTTAATGGGTCTTTTTGGTTTCAAGTGTATATAACCCTACAAATATCTTTTTCCTCTTATTATATATGTCCTTTTCTTAAAAAAAAGAAAGAAAACTACTTCACAAATAAGACCGTTATGTCATCAATCAAAGAAAGCTATTACAAAATCTACCAATCAAAATCCGAAAAGAAATTCTAGTTTCCGACGAAACAAGGAAGTGAGTCATGTAACACAAACCAAAAGAAGAAACCATTAAAAAAACCGTTTTAGCAGATGACCTAGTGGCTTACGTTAATTTACGCGTTACAACACCACAAAAATTGTATGCATGGATGAGGTCAAATCACAAAATACCATAATGGTACACAGGAGCATGCATTAGCCTTTCAAATGTCAGCATAACGAATTCCTCATTTCTTTTTGTTTTTTGTTACCTCTCAAACTTTGTGTGTTTTAAAATTAACATCGTTGTGGCCCTAGCTGTTTCTTATAGAGAATAATTAGCTACGAATTACTAAGAAAAATATCAATTAGGGAAAGGTGATGATTATACATGGTTTTTTCACTTTAGTTATTTTATTGGATGCGTCACTTCAAGATGCAGGAGAGTTTTCTTCGGTGATGAGAGAGCGAGAGAGAGATTCTCTATGTCTGTTTGATTTTCTAACTGAGATTTTCAACTATCAACAGTACATTCAACTGTAGTCTCCATCTCCATGTCGATCAAAAAAAAAAAGAAAAAAAAGAAATTGGTAACAAAAATAATAGAATTTCTCCCCAACTGGATTTCCATTCACCAGATAGGTTGTCAATCTAACAGTAATTAGGGCCTGTTGCGCATGGTGTGCAACACTAGTTTATTTTGGTATAGCTAGCATTCTGGATTTCATGAAACTGTTCTCGGAAAAAGGCTTAATATAAAAACAAAAATCGCTAGGATTAATAAAGCGAGGTTACAAATTTTTAAAAATCTGGAAAGCGTGTGACTGCATGGAGCAGCCGAACGTGTTTTTTGCCGACCACATAAAGTGTATATTTGTGAGCATGAAGCAGCCAAATGAAATCAAAATTGCCAAACTGTGCATGATCATTCTTGGCATACTTCACATCTGCCAAACTAGGGCGCCGTGGCACTTTGTATATATAAATCTTTCATTCTTTGGCGGTCGTCGTTGTTATTTGGAAGGAAAACTGATGAAGGATTTAGAAGCTGGTTTGTAAGCGTTGCCTATGCTTACAACGTTGCAAGGTATACAGGAAAGTCAATAAAAGACTCGTCTAAATATTATTTATTCGAAGTGTTAAAAATAGTGGTACATCGTCTGATATGTTGTCCTTGTGAAGTGTATAAGTCTTTTAACAAACCATTATCTTGTTAAGCTGATTTTTAAGGTTAGTTAAGTATACCATGTAAAGATTTCTAATTTAACATTCGAGCCTAGGTATTTGGAAAATATATTAACTTAAAGCAGGGGATGGAGTTGCTCACCTAATCCAGTTTGACTCTAAAATCCAACTATTATTCCTCTACTTTTAAAAAAAGACAGAGGTTGATTTGGCGTTTGATATATTATACTCCCTCTGTTTCAGGAAAAGAGTTACTTTCTCTTTAAATTTTTGTTCCAAGAAAAGAGTTATTTTCATTTTCAATATAACAAACTTTCAAAATTATCCTTGTTATTTTAAGAAATATTATTATTCTCATTATAAAGATATATGTAGTATTAAACTTTTTATTAGGGCAAATTTGGAAATAAATTACAAAAATTATTCTTTCTCATCTTGCCTTAACAATTGTGCAAATAAGAAAAGTAACTCTTTTCCTGAAACTGAGGGAGTACTATAATTTGGGAAGTCTGGAAAGATAGGAAGCAAGGGTGCATGGGGTGAAACCAAGTCTATAGATGATCTGTTAGTAGCAGTGAAGCAAAATCTATGTTTGTGGAATTCTTCTAAAGATGTCTTTAAGGGTTTCAGCATAAATCAAGTTCTTTTCAGACGGGAGGAGGTGTGATTCTTTTGTAAGTTTTGTTTTATAACTATGGTTGCGGCCTAAGCGGATATCTCTTGAATATATTCTTTTTCCTTTAATTATCCTTTCTTTTTGAAAAGAAAAGATAGGTTAATATAAGAGGAACTATAATGTCTCTTTTTCCCATTTTCCTTTCCTATATTTCGAATAGCTTTGACTCCAATATCTCGTATCTTCCTCGTGTCTTCTAGGTAGGTATAAGCCGTTAGTTAGGGGGAACAAAGATCTTGCATCGAACAAGTTGAGCTGCATGGTGCCATGATCCATAGATTCCATACCTAATAGTAATATAAGAGATTCTTCTTTTTATGTCTAAGAACAGATCATTTATTCTGCAGAATTGACTTCCCTTGTGGCAAACAATGTTTTTCATATTTTGGTTTCAACGGTTTAACAATCCCTTGGATGTTTGTCCTGGTCATACATATTTTGGTGGCTGATCCAAAAGAAAAAGAATGAGAAGAATAGGACTTTACTTCCTAGCCATTAGGCACCTAGCTGTATGTGATTGACTGTTGAATTTTGCCTAAATGGATTGACTTCCATAATTGAGCTGGTACTCCTTTGCGGCTCTTCTTCATCTCCATTGTTCAGTCAGTTGGTGGTGGGATTGTGGACTATTTCATAACCGGCCACCGCGTGAATGGATAAGACCCAGTATCTGCAATGCAATGGTGGCATAGTGCACTGCAAATTACTTGTTTCTAAGAGCTAAACGTCGAAAGGAAAATTACAAAAAACCCTGGGTAGCTTCCAAATCGAACCACTTGCAGTTACTAAATATTTTGTTGACTGAAATTACAAACATAAACCGACAAGAGATCAAAATTAGATGCTTTGTTTAATGCTTTTTGCTGTTTAATTAATTAGAATTAATAGAAAATGGTGACGATGTTTTAGAGACTAATCAACTCTTGGTTTACTAATTGAAAGAAAATGTAAAACTATCTTGTATAAAAAAAAATTTATTTTGTTTTAGCATTCTATCATTTTCAAATGACTACACATATTATCGCGGTGCGTATGCTCGTCCTCTTTTGCACGCTTGTCACAAGAATCATAATTTTTTATTAATTAAATGAAAAATCATTATTTATACATAGATGAAATTAGCCGTAGGTGTTTACCGGTATAGTTATATGTTTAATTTATCCAGATTCTTTAAAATTATTATGATTTTTTTAATACAAAGGTACTTATATTTTTATTGTTGTAACCGGATAATATCTCACTTTTATTATTATTAGACTATCAAAGGGAATCCTTTTATATGTTAATAATGGAGCTAAAATGTAGTCGTCTATAATAACTATTTTAATATTATTTTTTTTTAAATATTTTCAAATTTAAACTACATTTTTTTAATTAAAGTGAAAATAAGAAATTTAAATACATTGCTTATTATTTATCTTCCAAATTTCAGTCAAACTTTATGTAGTTTAAAAGATATTATGAAAAGAAAATGTGACACACTGACATAGTTGCTATAAGTCCTGAAATGGTTGTAAAAAGTTCCATTTCAATTTCTTGATTTCTTAATTACTTCAAATTTATCTCAAGTTTCTTTAAATTTGAACCAAAATCTTTTAATTGCACTATAAATTAACCGTAATTTACTCATAATTAATTACAATAGTTTTGAATGACCAATAAATTTGAAGAAATTAAACATATAGTTGCAAAAAGTCCAATCTTCGGTCGGACCCCCTACTGTTGCACGGTCATCTAGTCTTATACTAGGTGAACATGTCCACGATTGGGTTCGATCAAACATTTAAACTTATTTGAACAAATCTAATTGGACGACCGAAAAGAGTCCTTCTGTGTGTTTAAAAAACAAAAAATAAAATAAAAACCCCGTGGAGCCAAAATATTGCTTTTAGATTTTAATTTGAAGCAATTGAAGACGAAATCGATCCAGTTAGATCGATTTGATGGATTTAAACAATAATTGGGGTATGCAAATATTAGATTAGAACGTCAATTTTGGAAAACAATGATCCAATTCGATCGAATTGGATGAAATTGAAAAAAAATGTCATTACACCACATATTTTCGAGTTTTTTTTAATTTGAATCAATTGGAAGCTTTTTGGTTTGAATTTATGTAGCATAATTGCAATCGGGGAAGTACATATCTGATTATCAACTCAATATCTAAAAAAACAATCAATTGACTTCCAATTTAAACGAATACATTCTATTTTAAATAAAAACCGTGGCCGAATACATTGCATCATGTTACCTATGAATTACAGAAACTTATCATATAAAAGTCCTTTGTACATCCGGCTATTAAGAATATCATTTTTTTGATCATCTACCAAAAAATTTAGACTGATACAAACGTGAAGAAAAATTGGCGAGAAAAATATTAAGTTGTATACAAAAATTATAAAAAGATTTTCAACTAAAAAAATAAGATGATTAATAAAAAAATTATAATAAAACATCAAAATTAAAACACCATAAGATAGTCATGGAATTAATACTCTGAATGATTTCTTCTCTACATCTCAATCTTCCTCTAAATGCAATCTTATTCCATTTCTTTTAAATAACTTAGCAAATGATAAACGGTAAAGCTCTTTAGATACAAACTAATATAGATTTCTTTAAATCCTAAATCGAAAAACGATCAAACATTTCCACTAGAGTTTCCAAAAGAATATCCCCTAAATTCATTTACAGTTATCGTTTTTAAAATAAATATAGGCAATTAAAAACTAAATTTAATCCGGTTTACAAAAATCGACAAATGATAATCTACACACCTATATATAGGTTAAAAAATTATGTTGGCACATTTTCTATATAACACAGTGTCAAGCGTTTAGCAGTTTTAGGTGTTTAACGACTATCAATTTCGCATTGATGAATCCATAAACACAAATAAATTGCCATGAAGTACTAAGCCAAAAATTCCCAACTTCATTTGATATGAGACATTTGAAATACAATTGATCAATCCAAAACTACTTTCGCCACTGACTGACTGACTTTGTGGTTGGGGTTGTACGTGCCATAGGTCCCTTTTAGCCCCCACTGCAGTTAAATACACGGGCCATGGGATCGATGGAAAACAACATGTACATTGGCGGCCATTCAATTTGGATATTTAACCCATGCATGCACTTAAATTATTCAGTAGGAATGCAAACATGTACAGTACCGGGAGATGTGTGTCTTAAGTTCACTCCTCATCACTTCCCAGGTCGTTTTCTGATAGCGAGAGAGCCATACTTTTTTATACTAAGACGATTAATATTTCACTGTGCTACAACCAACAAACTTGACTAAGGAAACTAATTTCCTCGATCAGTGTACTAGTTAAGTGTCCAGTTTTACAACCTAGTACAAATATGACTGCTACATGGGTTATTAAATTTAACAGAATAAGCATTGGATCTACTGGATTGATAATCCCCGACAGTAATCTTTATCCCTGATCAGTCCTACGACTCAAAGTATGCCTTGTAATCCTAATTTGTTTAGTGGTTTATTGCATTGTCCATAAAATCTATTGGTCCAAAAATTGTAGTATAACCTGAAAATCTCCTACATTTTTACTTTGTGACCCAACATTTGCATTGTGTCACAAACTTAATATCTAATTAGTAATTAAAAAGTATGTATCGTAGCCTAAAAAATTTGCAGTTGTGGTTCAGCATCTGTTTCAGGACGTAAAATACCTTGTGACCAAATATACTAAGTAACTAGAAATTTACTATGTGGCTCAAATTCTATAGGCGACTCAAATAAATTCAATTTTGCACCAAATAAAAAAAATCCAAAATATGTAATTCCGTATGATTCAAAATTCGCAACTCAAATTTTTTCTTTTGACCACAAATACAAAAATTAAATTGAATGTTCTACTTGATTGAATTTTAATTTAAAGGAAAAAAATCATGAAGTTGAAATAACTCTTTCAGAACACTTTTAAAAAAATGACGTGGTGTGATTGAGTCCAATAAACCTTTGCCAAGTTTCATTACTACAAGTCTCATTATAAACATCGAAATAATGCTTTTAGCGGGTTGCAACATTAGAAACACAGTTTTCTTTGATGGAAAAACAAAGGATACACATTACGGTTTCAAGAAGAAGAAAAGTCGGTCTTGAATCTTGACGGCCCTTCTTCTCTCTTTACTTCATCACCATCAATGCTTAGAAATATTCTTAATTAGAAGAATAACAAGGGGTAGTCAAATGAGTTTTATATAGACTTTCATAAACTTTTATTTTTAGTGACTCACAGAGTGACTCACAGAGACTCTCTGGAAGTATAGAAATTTTCAGTGATTTTAAAAAAGAATTGTAGAGAGTCTCTGGGACTTATACATACAAATCTAATGAATTTTCTAGAGAGTCTCTGTGATTTGTAGAGATAAAAAGATGTAAAATATCTAATTATATATATACTTCTCGTTCTTGTTTAAATTTTTTTATTAAATAAATTGTATAATAAAATATACATGTTTCAATAAATTATGATCAACTTGTATCAGTATTTTGGGTTTTGTGCGATAGAACATCAAGAGCCCCTACAAGTAAGATCCGGTTTCTCCCACCCATAGGGTGAACTCAATATCAAAATCATTGCTCAAATATATAGGACCTGTCATTATGATTAGGGAGGAAACCTGGTGAAAGTAGGTCTTTGTAAATTCTAGATATATAGCCTCAATAGAAGCTTTGGGATAAAAAATGACAAAAATTGATGTAATATTTAACAAACATATCACGTTCAAAGAACAAGAAGAAAAAAACACCAAGATTAACTTAAATCAAATTTTGCATTAGAAAAAACAACTGAACTAATACAAAAAGGAGAAAAAATGATGTGTCGTAAAAACACCCATGACGCATGTATCAAGAATAAAACAAAAACAGAGCACAAAATACCGAAATGCCACATTTAACAATATTAACAGTTTCTTTGCACACTCAACCGTCTATCATATCTATCTTCAAGTGCATGTGAAAGGTCCCAGTGATAAAGGGAGGCATATGGTTTGATTCCTGATAGAGGTAGGAAAAATCTGTAAAAAAAAGCCTTATAGTAGTCCATTCGTAAATATATATGGTTAAAATTCCTGGTAATCCCATTGTATGTATATGTGGGTGGAATTTGGTCGTTGGATAGGTCTGAGGAATGAGGACCTTTGGATTATATCCATTTATCCAAATTTTCAAGTCTCTCAAAATATCACCTATAAGGGAGATATTTAACTCATGCCTATTTTCATCCAAAAAGTCTCTCCAAATCCCAATAAGTAACAAATCAATGATTTTGAAGTCTTAATCCAATAACAAGAATGTTTAATTGACTTATAACAAATCTTAATCCAATAACTGGAGAGTTTGGGAGAAAAAAGACTTGGAAAAAGTCTATATCCAATAACAGGAGAGTTTGGGAGACTCTCTAGAAATCTCAATTGAATAACAATCTATTTGAGAATTCTTTATAAATCATTCTAAATCCCAATTGACTTTGGAGGCTGCAATGATTCGCGTAAATCCACATCAGGATATGTGTTCATGTTAGCTGATGGGTCAATATCCTGGAGGAGTGCCAAACAGACCTTGACGGACACTTCTACGATGGAGGCTGAGTTCGTTTCTTGTTTTGAGGCTACCTCACATGGTGTATGGCTGAAAGGCTTAATATCTGGGATAAGAGTTGTTGACTCTATTAGCCGACCAATAAGAATGTATTGTGACAATTCAGTTGTTGTCTTTATGGCTAAGAATAATAAGAGTGGAATTCGAAGTAAACACATCGACATAAAGTATCTAGCCGTAAAAGAACGTGTGGAGGAAAAGAAGTGATCATTGAACACATTAGCACTGAATTGATGATAGCTGATCCCTTGACTAAAGGCATGCATGTTAAAGGATTCAAGGATCATGTAGTAAGGATGGGACTTGGTCCTATTATGTAGTATATTCTTTATGTTTTTTCTGAAGCTTTCATTTAGTTGGATTATTTCTCATTTGGAATTATGTACGTACTTACTTTAGTTATCTTGTTCAGAAATATCATTATAATTTGACCTAGAGTAGACATATGGTTTACTCATTAAGTTAAGTATGAGTGGTGAAAGACTAAGTATGTTGTGATACACGGAAGATTAATTCTTGCTCTTAAAGAGGATCAATCGCCATGATCCGTATATGGAGTCTCTCGTGAAATGGATCAAGTGGGAGAATGTTAGGCTTTTTCCCATTTGGGCTAAAATAAAGGGAAAAAAGAATATGTGATCCATTAGCTGGGAAGTTACAACTGATCAAGTTAACCCCACTATTCTCTCTCACCTTTAGAAAACCACCCACTATATCTATCAGGTAGCTACTCTATGATGACTAGGGTTAGTATACATAAAAATAAAAAAAGAAATAAGAATTAAGGTCACCAAAACCATTCTCATCCTGTATACACCATCTAAAATTGAGAAGGAGGGTTTGTAACCAAAGTTTACATCAATTCAGAAATTAGGGAAAGCTTAAAGGATTAAGCTTTTAAATAACAATGATTGAAGGTGTTTATTTTGATCTCTTTTGCTTTTGTTTTTAATCACTGTATGTTCATATTTTGCAATTAAAATATACATAAAAATAAATATAGGTTTTACATTAATAGTATAATCATAAATAATAATTACAATTTTTATCAAACAAGGCCATAAAATACTACAATCTTGTATAGTATCACTTACTGTGTCGTTTAATTTACAAAAAAAATATTAAATAAATACAAATATTAATAAAAAAATTGCTAGGTACACTTGAAATTAAAATTAGAGTTCATGAATCAATTAATTCATTTCACCGATAAGATATCGGTCTCAATGCGAAGACGAAGAATGGCGGGAGGAATTAGCCGTAGAAGAACCCGAACCCGATACTTTCATCCCGTAAAACAAATCGGACAAGTAATTCATCAAATCGTCCGGCGAATATCTCACAAATGCCTCGACTTTTCTTTCTCCGCTCAATGTAGCTCGACTAGTATCATAAAACTCCCGATAAACCGGTACGACTTTCTTACAAATCGAAATTTTAATCTCGTCTCTGAGTTTAGAATCCGTTACGACCCATGAGGATTGTGTCCGGTACACTGTTTCGAATGCAGTATTGAAACTAGAAAGACATTCTTTCGTTGCATCTAACGAAATGCTGGCCGTTGGATTCGTCGGCAAAGATGATAAAACTTTACTCCACCCCATTCTTTCATAGTTTAGTGAGTATCGTTTTACTTTCAGTTCATGTTTACTAATCCATTCTTCGCCGAGTAAAAACCGAAGATTCGAGCTCCGAACTTTCGAAACAACGTAGTTAAGATTATTGGCCAAGAAGAGATACGATAACGGAACATCTTTGTAAAGTGCCGCTTTACCGTCAAGTTTGCATAGAAGAACAAGTACTAACCAAGCGAATCTCACAACAATCGACGACGTGCCGTCATCATCTGTATCCAGTGAACTATCGAAGTAAGACTCCGGGAGGGAAGTATGCTCCGGCAATGGCCAATCCGCAACAATATCCGAAAGAATAACCGTGTAATCGGAAAGAAAACAAACGTAATTCATAACATATCTAGTCAGTGGATGAATTCCACCATCAGGAGCAACTGCTTTTGAAGAATCCTTTTGAATCGCGGCTTCAAAATCCGTCAACATCGATCGAACCGCCTCCCCGAGTTTGAGCAATGACGACACAGCTTGTGCTCGAACGTTTGACATCGATTGAAATGAAAAAATCGATTCAATCTCAGGCCATAACTCCGAAATTGAATCATAAAGGTCTAAAATCCTGAACATTTTTTCAGGTGATTTCTTCCCTTTAGCTACTAGCTCAGGGAACTGAAACAGCTCCAAAGCACTATCTTTCGTAATCGCCGAGAAACAAGACTCTCTACTAGTCTCTGACGTTAACACGTAATCACAGAGAATCCGTTCGCCAAGAAACAGAGTTTTTACGGCGATTTTCACCGCATAAACCCAATTCTTAATCTTGAAATCAAGCATTTCCCAATCCATCTTATTGATTTGTGCTGCAGTCAATCTCTCAAAACCTAATTTATACAGAGCTTCAGCGACAATTGATTTTCGGATAATTTTATAAATCCGAACAACTTCTTTACCATAACCAGACAAAATCATACACTCTGAAATCATTTTCAAATCATTCATAGCTACTGTTCCTACTTGTTCGACTTCATTTGTAGAATTACTCACTCTTTGTATCTCATCTTCATCAGATGATTGATCAACTTCTTCGTCGTAATCACTACAAGTACTACCTCTTGATTTCTCCGAACTGTGACCGGAGATTGATTCAGGATCAAGGCGGTCACGATTAGCGGATAAAATCTGATAAAACTCCTTCTCCAGTCGTTTCATAGCAGTTTCCATAAGGTTTTGTGATTTGATTAGTAGAACTGAATTTGAATTCTCTGGCAATATAAAAAATCTCATAGCTCTTTGTAAATCCTTAACACATGAGATGAAATCTTTAGCTTCCTTCCGGTCATCGTAAAACAACGAAGAGGCGGCAGCGAAACCGGTAGAAGTATGTGAATTCCATTTGGTGATTAATAGCTCGGCATTATCGATGTTTTCTTCCATCATTGATTCTGAGAACGTGTGGAGTGGTGTTGATGGACGTGATGGAGGTGGTGATGGATACGGAGATGATGTTGATGATGAAGAGGATATTGAATGTGTTGATGATTTTGAGATTGAATTGTCTGGAGATGTTGAGTGTGATGAAAAAATATTTCTGAATCCTCCTCTGTTTCTATTAGTCTGCTTCATGATTGATATCAGTTTTAGTTGGGAACTAAAGCGTTACTAATATTATAGATTGAAAAAAGTAATAGCTAGAAAGTGTTACAAATTGATAAGAGCACGCACTTAATTTTTTCTATAAGTGTTACTGAATAATAAGATCAAAATTTATAAGAAGAGTTATAATTCAAATCGATGAGAGCAAGAAATGTTTTGGTTTTTTCTGAGTTAAAAAGAATTGTAAATTGGATTATATAGAGAGATGCAGTTGCAGGCTGAAAGAAGGGACAAATGAATGACAAGTGGGGGTATCGATCAATCAAGTTGAATATTGACTTTCTTCATCGTCATTCAAAGGAAACGTTTAATGGTTTGTATTATTGATTTTGGTTCTGATTTTGAGTCTTGATTATTGTTTTTGAGCTTGGATATATGACCGTTGGTTGTATTAAACAGAGGGTTGAATTTGTAATAGCTGCATGCCGTAAGAAATTAACCCATAACAATTAGTCACTGTAACTTTTCAATGTACTACAGCAATCATCCCAAGTTTAATTCCCAACCAACAGCAGACTATAAAGGTAATAAAATGGTAAATAAAAACTTGTCTGACAAATTACTCCAATGGACTGGTTGGTAGTGGTTTCGTAATACAGTTTGAATAATTTGCATCAGAAATGGAAACTGATTAAAAACTGTGAGTTGAGTAAGATTTCATTTTCTATTATTAGGAGAGGAGAAGAATCCTTTATATTTTTTAATTATCTACCTAACAGTTGACCTTCGTCTTGGAAATGGTCTTCAAGTTATTATGTTTATTGTTTTCCTCCTCCGGGGTACTTGAGGCCTGGAGATGTGAGAAATGAAAGCCTATCCTATTTCTTAACTTATAAATAAAAACTTAATTAATTGACCATATACTGGTATAAATAAAAATAAAAATTGCTAAAAATTTAGTAAGAGTTGGCGTAAAATAATATAATGTGTATAAATATATTCTTTAAGAGTCGGTTATCAAGCGGAAGCAGTTGCCCTTAAACAATTCATCTTTTTTCTTCTCCGTTTTTTTTACTTTACTAATATTCATGTGGTATATATCACTCTATCGATAAATGATTTTAATTTTTATTATTTATATTACAGACTAAAATTTAGATGAGTTGTCGTTTTATTTTTAGGGAGTTTGAAGAATGTGTGGCGAATAATTGTCTAGTTTTTATTACTGATAATATACTTTGTAAGTATTATGAATCGGGCTCTTCTATTCTTTACTCGATTGATCCTTCATGAATCATTTTTAAAATAATCAAAATTTTATTATTAGATGACTGTATAACGGTGGGAGGTTCGATCGAAGGTTGAACTTTTTATAACTATTTTTTAATTTTTTCAAATTTAATGATCATTGTAAACTATTGTAATCAACTACGAATAAATTACAGTTAGTTCATAATGTAATTTAAAGATTTTGACTCCAATTTGAAGAAATTTGAGTTAGATTTAAAAGAAGTAGAAAATCAAGAAATCAAAATGGTTACTAAAAGCTTTTTGCAACCATTTCAGACCTATAACAACTATATTAAACTCTTCTTTTTCATAATATCTTTTAAACTATACTAAGTTGGAGCGAAATTTTAAAGCTAAACAATAAGTTATGTATATAGTTTTATTATTTTCGTTTTAATTTAAAGAAATGTGATTTAGATTTGAAGATATCTTAAAAAAAAAAATTAAAATAGTTGTTATAAAACGATCACATTTTAACCCTATTATAAACATATAGAAAGATTTCCTTCGTCCCTCAAATAAAAAGGAAAAAAAAAAAGTAATTTTATTCGATTTCTTTACAAGAATTAAACAATTAAACAACTAGATTTACGGTGAATACTGTCCAGTCCATGACTCATTAGTAGTGACTAGAAAGAGTGGAGACCAAAAACTTGGACCACACCATTAATGAATGATAAGGTACTTATCAATACTAATTTGTTGCAATACTCTTTTTCAACATCTCATAATTAACTACTTGTATGACCGGTTCCATCTTCTATATGTCATGGTTAGATCTGAGAATTATTAGGTTGTGTGGATGTCTAGAATCATCTAATGTATAAGACTTGTTCTCATTACGGAATTGCAATTAGCAGTATGTATCTCTACGAAATGTATTTCCTTCCTTAAGCCCCATATTGTACATCCCTTTACGCCATCGATAATATCATACAACTGAACAGATTTCTTCCTTAACCAACACATACTGTAAGGGCCGGAGAACTCAACTGAATGGAGTAAGGGCAGGGGAACTCAACTTGAACCAGGAACTGGGCCAAGAATACATAAGTGACGACCCTCACTTGCCAACTATCTTCTAAAAATAAGTTAAACAAGTTATAGTATCTATTTTCTGTTGGGAAAAATTGACTCCCTGAACGCAGCGGAACACAGGATCACAAAAGGCAATTGGTGATTTGAATTAAACATGAAGAAAATAAAAAAAGAGACAGAGATAAACAAGCACACAACCACAACACAAGATATACGTGGTTCACCTTTACAGGCTATATCCACGGCCAACGCCCACCAGAAAAACTATCATTACAATCAAAGATCATCACATGCTCTTTCCACAACCCACGGAAGATAACCCAAATAAAAAGAGTTAACAAGACATACCCGAGAACACCGCTGAAGAAACCTTCTCTAAACCATTCTTCAAACCAACCTCATATCTTCTCTTCTACACCTTCTTCACAGTTGTCAGTAACGGAGGAGAAACATGGAAACCCATTAGAAACTCCCTAAAACACTAGATTATCAAAATCATCTCTCTACAAGTTTTTCTTTCACACTGATATTGACCTTCACGGTAACACTTGACACTTCCTACCAAAGAGACCAAAAACCTAAGCACAAGGCTTTACCACTCTTCTAGGTTGAGAAAACAAACTTAAGCCTTGAGAACCCTTAACTTTAGGAACAAATTTTCCTAACTTGGCTCTTAAGTTCTTAAACTTTAAAAACAAATTTACTCAAATAGATTTTAACAAAAAATCAAACTCTTTCCAACCGACTTAAACTAACATATTCACCCAAACTCTCTTAGACTTGTCTTCTTATATACATTTTGGTCACAAATACAGTGTTGTTGTTTTTTTTTTCTTTCAATTTTGGCTTTGTCACTGTAAACTGAAACTTAGCATTTATGCCCTGTGCATAAGAAGTTTTGCAACTACTTGAATTTCGAAACCGTTATGCTATCAATCAAAGGAAGCAACTACAAAGTCTACCTATCAAAAATCGAAAAGGAGTGACAACTTTCATGTTTTCAACAAAACGCGGTACGAGACACCAACAAGAAACCATTTAGCAGATGATTTAGTGGCTTACCTACATTTACGCGTAGCAGTACCACAAAAATTGTCTGCATGGATGAGGTCAAATCAGAAACTGTCATATTAATTGGTACATTCATGCATGCATTAACCTTTACTTTTAAAATGTCAGCGATAACGAATTCGTCAATTCGTTATCCGTCATTTCTTTTGTTTTTAGCTCCTAAAATTTGTGGCCCTAGCTGTTTCTTGATAGAGAATTAGCTAGAAACTACCGAGAAAAAGATCAATCAGGGTGATGGTTACGTGGTGACGAGAAAGAGAAAAAGATGCAGGAGAGTTTTCTGTGGTGACGACAAAGAGATTCTCTCTGTCTGTTTGATTTTCTAACTGATCAGAATAGTCTAATTTGCTAGATTTGGTTGTTTTCAACTATCAACAGTTTACATCCAACTGCAGTGCAATCTCCAATCCATGTCGATCAAAAATAAAAAACAAAAAATGATAATTAGACGTTCCCCAATTGGATTTGCATTCACCAGACGGGATGTCAAATAATTAGGGCCTCGTGTATCAAAAGGGCGTGCATCCTGGCACATCTCATTTAACTGTGCCTTAATTAGTTCATTTTTTGTAGTCCCATAGTATTATGGTTCTTTCGGTCTATAACTATAAATCCATATTCAGATTTCATGAAGCGGTGTTTGGAGAGTGTTTGATATAAAAATAAAAAGTACTGATCGAATAAGGATCGAGGTTAAAAATCTTTGAAAATCAGAAAAGTTTGCTTGCACGAAGCAGCCAAACGTGTGTTTTCCCGGCCAATAAAGTGTATGTCAGAATGAAGCAGCCAAACGAGATCGAAGCTGCCAAACTATGCATGATCATTTTCTTGATCTCTATCTTGGCATACCTCATGTCCGACAAACCAGCGGGTGCTTTTCAATAAATCTTTAAATTCGGTCATCATTCCTGTTGTTTCCAAGGAAAAACAAAGGATTCAGAAGCTGGTTTGTAAATGTTGTCAAAGCTCACAACCTTGCAAGCTTTACGGGGAAGTCAATAAAAGACTATCCTTTTAACATATTGTATATCCGATATGTTAAAGAATAGTCTTGGCATAGGTATTTAGTATTCGTTAAGTTTATAAGCGTCAGACAACACTAACCCTGTTGTAGGCAGATTTGTAAAGTTAATCAAGTACAACATGCACGCACGAGATACTTCTAACATAGTATATCCGAGCCTAATTAAGTATTTGGCAAATACTTGTTAGAATTAAAAGTGATTTATTACCAAAAAAAAAATTATTTTGTTACCTAATTTATCTTGATGGAACCAAAGGGTCACTAGCCTATATTGGGGTGGAAATAACAAATCCACTTTTCACTTCTATGTGAATGAGAAACCTTTGGTTTGTCATGGGATAAACCAAGGATGAAGTCTATCTATATTACCACTAAAGTTGCTTCTAAGGGAAAAGATTTATGGATTGGACAGGGACTAAGGGAATGGGCTAGTGGGAAAATTCGCACATGTGCGTGTGTTTTTTGCATGAACCGGCGTGTGCCAGCGTGAGCCAGCGCGTGCATGGCGTGTGCCTAGCGTGTGCCAGCGTGTGTCTATCAAGAGTCATTTTATTAAATTCATTTAAATTAGTATTTGAATTTAATATTTTGAATTAAATATTTGGAATTAAATATTTGAATTTAATATTTGAATTTATTATTTTTAATTAAAATTTTGAATTAAATTTTAGAATTAAATATTGAATTAAATATTTTGAATTAATTATTTTAACCATTTGAATTCCAAAACGGTTTTCTTCTCCTATAAAAGAAAAAGAAAAATCTCATTTTCATTTACCCCAGACGCAGCTACTATCCTGTCGTCTTTTCCCCTCTTCTCGCTTTGTTGTGCGCAATAGATTTATTTTTATCTTATTCTTCTGTTAAGTTCACAACGGGCCAACGAGTCTTGCTAACTGGGTTGGTATCAAGAGGTTTTATCCTGGATTCGATTTGCCAACTCTAAAAGGTATAGCAACACTTTTCTAAAGTGTACCTGACAAATATCGAGTTAAGGGCAGTCTGTTGAACAGGCGACTCCTCTTATCTGTGTTTTGAGTGATTGTCTGAAAATGTGATATTTGCGCTAACGTTAACATTTTCGAAGCTTCTGGTGTTTGGTTTGTTTCTTTGTTACAGGAATAACTTTTCTCCAACAATATATAAGCAGCTCAATGTTTTAGAATCCGAGTCTAAACTTTGAAAATCCCTTATTCAAACACAAACAAGTTAGTCGATCTTGAAAATTGAGCAGGGTGTACATATAGTACCAGTTTACTTTTATATTTTTTAAATAAAGTTATTCTCTTTAATTTTTCCAATATTTTAATTTCCTTTTGATGGACATAAAACTATATCTTTGGATCAAAATCTAGGTATAAGCAGTAAGTTAAGGGGAAAGTAGATCTTGCACTGAACAAGTTGAGTTGCATGATCTATAAGAGATTCTATCTTTTGTATCTATGAAAAGATTTTTTTTTCCTTAGAGTTGACTCTAAACTAACGCCAAATTTCCCTTGAGCCAAACAATATTGTGTATCTTTGGGTTTCCACGGTTTGACATTCCTTGGTTGTTTGTTTTGGTCTTAGATATTTTGGGGATAAGCCAAAACGAATGAACAGAAAAGGATTATTTCATTTTTATTGTACCTATATGCATTGACTATGACTTTGTTTTTTGGTATGTTTTGTTGTGCTTATTTGCACTGACTTTCATAACCGAGGTGGTACTCCTTTGCGGCTCGTATTCATCTCCATTGTCAGAGAACAGATATCTGGTTTCACAACTGACTGGTGGTGGTGATGGTATCGTGGACTCTTTCGTAACCGGCCACCGCGTGAACGGATAAAACCAAGTAATCTGTAATTCCATGCAATAATGCACTTTACATTACTTGTTTCAGGTATGTAATTAGTTAGTGAAGAAAGGTTGGCTAATTACAAAACAGTCCTAACTACTAATAACCCCCATAATACTAAATCACACGCGGATGAATGTTTATGGAAGTGATCTTAAAAGGAACTTACGAAGAAAGCTTCTAAATTGAAGAGTTTACTAAATACAATGTTGACTGAAATTACAAACTAAAACCGGCAAAAAATCATATTAGCTGCTTATATTAATGCTTGATGTTTTATTTATTTAATTGATTAATTAGAATGAATAAACAACGGGTGAAGATGTCTTAGAGACTAGTCAACTCTTGGTTACTTCTATTTAAAAGAGAGTGTGTTTGTCCTTTTCCTCACGCTTGTAAGTAACACAATTTTATTAGAATAAAACATCATTGTCTACGTGTATATGAAATTAGTGACCAGTGTTTATAAGGTTCAAATAATGCTTCAAGAAAAAAAAAAAATCAAATTATTTTCATTGTAGCAACTGAGGATATGAAAATAATTGGTTTTTTAATTTTTTCAAATTTTTTCAAAAAAAATTAAAAAAAAATTCACAATCTTTAAATAATCCGACAATTTTATCATGGTCTTAAAATCCACTGCCATTGCATTACCTTAATTTGACTACACTTTTTCTAATTATAAAAGATTTTTTTTTTAATTTCTTCCTTTTCCTCATAACCTCATGGTTGGATTCATCAGAGAAGTTGGTTAAATCGTCTAACATTTTTGTCAACAAGATAACATTTCACTTTTGCCCTAATGAATATCTATTATTATTTTATTTTTATTTTGTATTGATAAAGAATTTAGTGCTGATAAGTTTTGAACTCAGGTTACTGGTGTCATCATTCTACCATTGTATACTACATTGACATCAGTATTATTTATTTTGGATTAATATTAAAATTTGATATGGATGATACAAATCAGAAAATGTATTTTGAAAATGAATGCCAAATTTTCAAACTGATACAAATATAAAGAAAGACTGGCATAAAATAAATAAATAAAAAATTTAAATCATAAGAATTCAATTACAAACTAAAATATAATATAACATATAAAATTATTAAATTTATTTCTAAAATTCGAAATTACTAACCCCATAAATATACAAACGAATTTGGAGATATGAATAAGTAAAGCCAAATTTTTCCAACTCCACCTACAAAACTCCTACAAGAGGTTCATAAACTATATACTGGTTTACCAATTAATTCCATATAATTAAAGATTACTTTTGCAACTAAGACTGGTTTATGTAATTATTCTCGCTCAAGAAAATCGAGGTCTCGATCCTTGGTTAAGACGGGTCTCCCAATCTCGATAAGAGATCTTGACAAGACACTTGTTGAAACATCTGAGATTCTACGGAGACATTCATCCTACTGAGATAAGTTAACGAGTCCAGGTATAATATAAAGATTTCATTATAAATTAATCAAAATTTACCTTAAAAAGTTTTTTCTTTTGAAACTAATCATATATCGACGGGCAAGAGTTTAAATCAATCTAATGTCACAATGTCTTTATCAAATGCTTAAGCAAATAAAAACTTCGATATTTTGTTGAGAATCTTGCCGATATAAATCTATCCCGGTCCACTAAGATCCGAAACTCACTATGTTACACGTGTAACTCACGAATTTGACAGTCAACTGTAGCAGCCTTTATCATTTGATTTGATGCATTTTAAGTGCAGTTGATCAATCCAAATCTAATTTAGCCACTGACTGACTTAGAATCATGCTTACTCCAGATCTTTTTAAACTAAATTCCAATTAATTCTCTTGGTCCAAGATACAGAACATCAATTTTCCTGTCAGTGTACTAATAATTTAATTCCTATTGACACTTCATATAATAACAAACTTGCTTTGCTCCATGACATAATTGTCCCCTAACCAAAAAATTTGAACTATTCAACTTGCTTTTTGCACTCTAACGGGTTCTTCAATTAGATTTCCAAATTTTCTTCTGAATATTTTGTATTTAGAAATTAAAAATTTATCGTATTTACTTTGCTTTTCCACAAACTGAAATCGATCCTTAAAATCGTACATAAAAAAATAAAAATAATCATTTCACGAAAAGCTCATTTTTCTAAATTTAATATTTATTTTTAAATTTACTCCTAAAATAATTTTTAAATTTTTTACTTACAAAGGTAAAAAATTACTTTTGTAATGTATATCTAGACACCTTATAGTGATTAAAATTTGTATCTTGAGTCTTGACTTAAAATTTGCATTATGTTGCTCAAAATCAACTACCCAAAATCTATCTTCTAAACTGTATTTGTTTAATTTTTCAAAATCAAGTCATAACCTTAAATCCATCTGTGATCATGAATGCGGCATGTAACTTACAATTTCCCGAGTGACCCAAAATCCACCACCATGATTAAAAAAACTACCTCGTGACCTACACTTGTTTGGCACCCAATTTCATTGGAATTATTCTTTCCTTATCACATGAAATTTACCTTATGTTCCAAAATCTATAATGTGACATTAAAGTTGTCATATGATCCAAAATCTACATTGTGAATTAAAATTTGAATTTGGCCAACAACTGCACAACGAGCCCCATACTGTCACATGAAACCCAATTTTGTTTTTCCCTTGACCCAAAATCTACTGTTCTAACCCCAACTCTGTTACAGTGTTATTGTGACCCAAAATTTATAATGGAAAATAGATACAAAGTTTATATGATGACTAAAAGTCTAAAACACTGCACTGTGACCCAAAATCTCATACTAGGACCCAAAGTTTACCACCTATCCTAAGATCCGGTTCTTGACCCAAAATGTATACTCAAAGATAGACATATCTTATCTGCCTTCGGTTTTCGTTGCAAAACTGATGTGGCTAATGCATTTTGAGAGGGAGATGATCATACCCTACATAAGATTGTCATCCACAATCTTTGTTCTTTCGGACCAATTCTTAGCTCTTGCGCGTCATCCTTGTTGAAACATTCCCAAGTTTCATCACGTCTCAAATAAACATCAACATTAATCTTATTAGCACGTTGCAACACAAAGAAACACATTTTTCTTTGATGGAAAAAGAAAGGATACACATGTGTCATCTAATGAACAGCCATCAACAAGAAATTAATCAGTTGGATGGATAACGATTTGAAGAAGAAGAAAAGTTGGTCTTGATGACCAACTTATTTTCTCTGTTCTCTTTGTCATATCAAAGCAACCCATATCTTGGACCAGTTACGTACTTCATCACCATCAATTCTTAAGAGGGACACACACATATTGGAAAACTTCTTTGATATTAAATGAAGATGGTAGAATAATAAGTCTGCGATCACTGCCCACTGAAGAAACATATTATCAAATGACACACTTTTGTGTCTGTCAATTTATTAGATGCGTGAATTCTGACCCAAAACAATTACTAATACATGACTTTTTGTAAGAAGAGTGTTATAGTATGGGAGGTTATCTAATAGAATTAAATGACTCAGTTATACATATTAAAGCAAGAATCATACTGCTGAATCATACATATTAAACTGCAATTAAAGCAAGAATCATACTGCTGGAAAATGACAAAACTTGCTCATGCCGTTGCAAATTTACAGATATGAAGATTTAAGTGAAATTGACTAAGTGAGGACATAGATATATGATCGAAGCATTCAACAAAATTCCAGATTGTCTATTTCAAATGTGTTTGAAGCAAAACAAGTCGAAGGGTCTCATAGTGCAATAAAAAATCGCCAAACTACTCTTCTACAACAAAAGATATCCTACACCTTAATGGCATACTTTCTCATAGGGAAGTACATTTCCTTCTTCTTCTCGCGTTCTGTCTTCAATGATAACTGCATATACACCAGAGAAACATTCCGATTCAGACGATCATTACTTTTCCGAAAAACAAAAATGGGAGACTATCATTTCTATAGACCACGCAATGGAGACATGGAAATTGAGTAACAACACATGTGAGTTATAATATCAAATTATCAATACAACTTCTAACAAACAGTTAATTTCAGCCAATCTCACAAGAAGTTTCAGATGATTCAACCAAATTATCAGACAACACAAGCGATTAGGGAACATATAGTGCTTCAAAAAAAAAAAATCTCCAACTCACTAAAAAAGAAGTTGAGACAATTTTTCAGGACAGACAAAATTGTGAGCTATTAAATAAAATTACAACAATGAAAATCATAATCAACAAGACTTTTAATGGAACCCACTTAAGAGACTAAGGTTCAAGTATAAGAGGTACAACATGAAATGGAGCATCAAATACCACCATAAGGAACGCATGACATTTCAACCAACAAAATCCTAAAACAATGCCACAAAATCACTGCTTAAACGCTCTCTACTACTAATGGCACAGAAATCCACCAAAGTAACAACAAATTTTTAACCACACCAGAATAAAAGTAAAACATGTATACACCTTACATGCTGAATGCAATTTATAGGAGTCCTAAACTTCAAAAATGAAGCTAGCTTAACTATTGCCGATAAACACACTTATTAGTAGATCTCTTTTGTGCCATAAACAAAAAGGCTTCTAAATGAACAAATGAACAATAGTATTGTATAAGTTTAAATAACAATCAGAAAGTACTTTTACGTCCATTTTAATGGCGATGATCGTGTCCATGAAAACCTCTTAACACATATCGAAGTTGGGTCAGCAAACAACAAGTTAGAATTCGTTTCATTCTAAGTCGAGGCAAGCAAATAAAATGGTGGTTGGGCATATACCACTTAACTCTAGAGGCAATGGACATCATCCAATGCCCATACCCAATTTTCACATCATCTTACCACTCCAATGACTAATCAACGGTGAAGTCAAACATTCTACATGTCACCAGGGTTATGAAGAAGAAATTTCGGACTCCAAGAAATAGTATGAGTAGCGTCAAACAGAATCACGACATCTAGATACCCATATGACAACCTTACTTGATACCAAAACGATTGCAGTTTTAAACCCCCTTTTGACACAATCGATCAACATTTCCAAATTGTTCACATTCAATTTCCTCCTACTAGCATCGGCATATTTAATACACCAATCACTGCAAACATTTATACAGTATCTCACTATCATCTAAACATATCAACAATTGTAGTAATACAACGTACAAATAAAACATATCCTTGATTTTATTTTCCATGTCAAAGCCAACACAAATTAACCGAACAGCAAATTGATCAAATTCACATACCTGGTGCTTAGTAAGACGCCTACGGATAGCCCTAGTTTTCTTAGGACGAAGATCAAGTGGCAAAAACTTCTTGTTCTTATAAGCATCCCTAAGTGCCAATTTCTGCTTCTGAGATATCACTGTCAATACTTGCGCAATCGATAACCTCACCACTTTACTAAATCACCCACAAATTCAACACAAAACCCCTAATTAGACCAATAAATCAAACCAAAAAAAACCTAATTTTCGAAACATCAATCAAAATATACATACATCTTGGAGAGTTTGTTAGGGGCACCACCAGTAACTTTAGCAACACGAAGTAAAGCAAGTTCAGCTTTAAGATCTTTCAACTGGTTCAATAAGTCTGCCTTGGACTTGGCCCTGAGTTCATGAACCTTAATTCTTGCTGTAAAAAAATCAAAATTAACGGTGAAAATCAATGAAATTAGTATGTAAATATTACGACATTGTTAGTGAAAAGGAACTTTCTTGGATAAAAGATGATTAAAATTTCTTCTTTCTTACCCATTTCTGCGCAGCTAAATTTGCTTCTCTCTCGCTCACTCAAACCTAGAAATTGGGGGAGAAGTTGAAAAGGGAAGTGAGTGATAGTTTTCCTGAGGGTTTTAAAGACCCATTGCAAAATAAAAAACGCCCCAATATTTTATCTGGGCCTGGATCAGTTTCTTGGGTTGGACCGTTGGAGTTGGAGAGCACCTTACATGGAACGATTTTTTGAGGACCATTTTTGAATTGGGATAAGATTATTGTGAAGTAAAAACTAAAATCCCTTATTTATATTTTTTAGTTAATAGTCAACACGTCTTTTATATATTATTTTATTTTTATTTATTTATTTATTAATTTTTTTTATTAGGTTTCGTTCGGTTAGATTTTTATTTTTCCTGTCGAACCTTAGTTTGTTCTTTATATGGGACGAACAAATTAGGGTTGTGCTAGGAAATAAACCTATCCCAACCTTAATATATTATTCACGTGCCAGCTGAACGAATTGGGGTTCGGTTGAAAAAGAATCCCAGACAAACCTTAATATATATGATTTTAAAGTTCGGCTAGAAAAAAAAATCAAACCTGGATTCGGCTAAAAAAAAAGTTGACTTAACTGAGCTAATTGAAGTTCAGCTAAGGAAATACTAAAATAAAAACAAACCGAACTTATAAAAAATTAAAAATCTAAAACAATTTAAAACAGTTAAAATTAAAAAAAATATATATATACATATATACCTATAAGGATAATAGTTTAATTTAAATAAATAAACGATAGCTTAATCCTTTATCAATACTAGGACATCCCTTATCATCATACATTAGATAGACCAACCTCTTAATAGTCCCCTTGAAATTGGACTGATCCCTTTTACTTAGTATCGCCTCCAAGTAAAGTATGTTTTTATTTTAAGAGTTGTCATCCGTTTAATATTCCAAAATCAAATTTGAAACCAAAAAATTACTCCAAAAATGTTATTCAAGCTAAATTTTATTTAAGAATATTTTATTTTATTTTTTGAAACATGTTATATTTATTTATTTAATAATACTCGTACATACAAATACATTTAATAAATTTTATCCTATAAAGATAAATCTATATAAAGATAATTCTTTTAAATTAAAAATTCAAAAGAAAACCCAATGGTATGGTACTCTTCCCTAGTACACTATCACAATTTCATTATCACAGTCGGACAAGAACGGTGTTTTATTTCGGATGGTTTTCACAGTACTATATACTTTACATACAATTGATAGTCTGACATCTCTCAATAACCCTTATTGAGACAATTGTGTATCCACCAATATAAATTTTTTATTTTTCAAAACAATTTAACTAACTAATTCAATTTTCTCCGGCATCTCATCTTAAAACTGTGGAAATAAAATAGGTATGATCTTGAAAGGAATTATTACAACAAATAGCTCTAAAATATATTGGCAAATAATCAACATCACCACCTTATTATACTAAGAAAAAAGCACACCTTTTGCATGAGTGTTTGCTTAATAACTGTTGTATCCTAATTCCTAAAGGAAAAAAGAAATGAACTTAGACTAATTTAAATGACAATGAACACTTTCACAAAAAAAACAACAACAGCACCTTAAAAATTAACAAGGTGACAGTTACATTTAGATGAAGTGTGAGATGACCGTTACAGTGAGATTATTTCTTCGTTTGTGTTTATCAAGACAAGACATCTGCTCAAAAATACCCTGGTTACGAACCCTTGGAAACAAACCAAAACAATGGTGTTAATTTATTTAATTTAGTGCTTATTCATAGTTTTTATTTTTTGATGCAAGAAGAAATTTATTTTTAAAAAAATAGCTTAAAGAGCATAATCCAACAAAAGTTGTTGTTCTATGTCAATAGGAGACTTATCATACCAAACCGTTGATATGTTATGGCTTCGACTGAATTTAGATAGTTTATCAGCCACCTTATTACAAACTCTAGGAATGAAACAACATGTCCAATTTAAATTACTATTTAGAATAGCCAAGGATCAAGCAAAATACTTTTATTTTTTCATGCAATAGTCGCAGCAGAGTTGTTGATATATTTCTCAATGATTTGCACATCAGCTTCAATAACAAAGTGTGTCAGGTGCATCGCCTTACTCCACTTTCCAAGACCAAGATGAGACAGCTATCTCCTTAGAATGCAACATATTACAATTTTGGAAGTATTATGTGTTGTAGAAGTATACTTCCTGTAACAGATAAAAACAAACACAGAGAACTTGAAGATGATTAAGGGAGGGTTAGAATTGAAATGCACACACACTCAAACAAGGAAGTGAAGTCGCCTGTTCAACAGACTGCCCTTAACTCAATATTTGTCAGGTACACCTTCAGGAAGATGCTGCTATACCCTTTAAGCGACAAACTTGAATTCAGGATAAAATCACCTGATACCAACCCAGCTAGCAAAGCTCGTTGGCCCGTTGTGAACTTAACAGTAGATGAAAGTAAAGAAAAGTAAACTAGTGCGCAAATCAAAGCAAGAAGAGGGGAAAAGTCGTCAGGACAGTGGCTGCGACTGGGGTAAAGAAAAACCTTAGACAAGTTGTTCTTTTATAGGAGAAGAAAACCTTTGAGTTTTTTAAACGGTGAAAATTTTAATTTCAAATATTAAATCCCCATTAAACCAAACGTTATTTATTTTACATTTAATGAAAACGGTAAAATATTTATTTTAAAATTAAAGAAACGTTTTCTCATTGATGGGTACACACACGCAGGCACATGCCAAGCACGCGCCAGCCACACGTCAGGCTCACGCCAAGGCTCGCACCAATGGTCACACTAAGGCTCACACTAAGGCTCACACTAAGGCTCACACTAAGGCTCACGCCAAGGCTCACGCCAAGGCTCACGCCAAGGGTCGCACCAAGGGTCGCACCAAGGCTCGCACCAAGGCTCGCACCAAGGGTCGCACCAAGGCTCGCACCAAGGGTCGCACCAATGGGTCGCGCCAAGGCTCGCGCCAAGGCTCACGCCAAAAACACACGCAAAAGCACACGCAAGCTCCGCAAGCCCGCAAGCCCGCGGCCTGCGGTGCTTCGGTG
>JAJJMC010020841.1:129316-163871 GCA_023531435.1 Papaver californicum | reverse complement strand
GTAGTAAAACATTAATTTTAGTAACATACATTTTTTATTTCCCAACATTTTGCTTGAATACTTGAACCCAAACATCATCAGCATTAGTGCATAACCTCCATACTGCTCTGACCAATAATGCTTGATTTAAGTTATTCAGATCTCTAGAACCTTGTCCTCCCATATTTTTTTTGCATGTTAAACATGCTCTAAGAAGAAGATAAACTCCCCTTTTTTCCTCAAAACCCCACCAAAATTTTATTTGAAGAGTATCAATTTGTTTTATTGTGTGCTTTGGTACTTGTAAGCAGCTCATAGCATGAGAATAAATTTCATTTGTTACATGTTTTATCATGAAAGATTTACCACATTGAGTAAGAGTCTTACTACTCAGACTGAGAGTCTTGAATGAACCTTATCAACCAAGTTAGAGAAACACTGTTTTTTACTTTTCCAATAAAAAGAGGTACATCCCAAGTATTTTTTTGAGCTTGTCATTCTTTGCATTTTGAGCCACTTTGCAAGTAATCCGAAAATTCTTGGATGGAGATTAGCATTGAAATGAATGCTAGACCTTGGGCTGCCCCAAACCTATCAATTATTTTAAGAAGATTGTTAACTTTGTGTAGATCAGCTTGAGAGAATAGAAGACAATCGTATGAAAACAATAAATGAGAGATAGTTGATGCATTATCGGCGATTTTGATCCCTTAGATGCTATTTTGTTGTTCATGTATCTTTGGTTTAAATATTTTGTTACTCTTTCATGGCTGAAGAGAAAGATTTTATCATATGTTGGGCTTGGGCTGAAATATTTGAAGCTAGTTAAACTTAAAATTACTTGAAACTAGGCTGCCGTTTATAGAAGAAAGTTTGGGAAATTTTTATCAATTTGTTGGTAAGGTGGGAGTAAAACAGAATGATTCTGTTATTTTACTTTTGCCTCACATTCATGGCTATTCTTAAGAGGCAGACAATTTTTCTATATATGCCCCGTTCAAGGGATCCATTACAGACTTAACTTGTAAGCTAATGTCAAAATCCATCAATACATCCTAATTTCCACTAACAGATTTTTGACGGGTAATTATCTACTAATGGTTTGGCTAATCTCTAATTAATACTGGAAATGTTATTTGGTTTGAGGGCTACTCCAAATTAATTTTCGGACTACTAATTTATTCTCATCCAGAGACAAAGAACAAGAAATGTCTAAATATCGTAAAAGTACTAAGTTACCCTCACCAGTTCAAATTATATTTCTATCCTTAAGCTTATAACTATTTTCTTTAATTTAATATTTTAATATATTTATATATTTTTTTATCTAATTTTTAATTTTTATTAAACCATAGATATATGAAAAAATTAATGTAAAAAAGAAAAATAAATATAAATATACAAATTAAGTATGGTATTTTAAGAAATTAGAATTTAGAAAAAAAATATTATTAAATAATTAAAAAATAAAATTAATTAACATTATATAAAAATAAAATAAAATAATAATTAAACTAATCTGAAACACTTAGTTAACACTATTTAATCAAAGATGGTTCAACTATTATGAAAAATTGATGGATAGAAAGCTTTGGATATACTTCAAAATGATTCTATTTTATTTTATTATATATCTCCAAATAATTTTGGATTAGTTCTGAAGTCGGCTAGGATAAAAATGAAACGAGGATATAAGATAGTGATATTAGATAAATAAATTGGTTTAGTAAAGCAATTATTTATACTGTCTATAATTTTCATCGGTTTAGTATTAATTCAGAACTCAAATTTAAAAAATATTTTTTTTCTAAGTATTACTCAATGTCCATTCCATTTCTCATATAAGAATTTTTTTTTTTAAATCATCTCTAAGATCTATTTATCAATACTTGCACACATATATTGACCATTTTTATTCTCTAATTTTCTAAGATTATAACTTGTTCAAACTAAAAAAAAAATGGTGTCCGATACTCCACTTTTCCAGCTTGTTATTATAGACATAGTATAACAAGAACATAACACATTAATATGTACTTTTATACCCAACAATCACCTTTCCATGTAACACAATTTCTTTTTGAGACCTTTGCATATCCACCAATATAATTATTTTGCTCCTTCTATCGTTTTAGCAAACCAATTCGATTTTCTCCAGCATCTTAGGAGTTGTGTAGCTGATCGCCAAAGTGTGAAATTAAATCATTGTTCATATAATATGATTGTGAGAGGAATATTCACTTCATGAAATATTGAAACTTATCTCTTCTTTGCTTAGAAATATATTACCAAACAAAAAAAAAAAACTCAACATCATCTTATATACTATGATTCTATGAAAAAGGCACACCTTGTGCACGAGTAAATGCTCAACAAACTTCTATCCCGAAGGGAAAAACTGAACTTAAACTAATTCAATTAATTGGACATTTTAAAAAAATACAGCACCTTAAAAATAAGATGAGGATTACAACTGAAAAACATTAAGACAAAAGATATCCTCGAAAGTAATTTTTTTTCCCGACAAACCTAAAATGGGCAATTTATTTGAATAAAAGAAGAAGACAAAAGGAATAGGGGAAACAAATGAAAAAAACAAATAAAAATTAATTACTAACAAAAACAGGGAGAGACATTTATGTCCGTAAATATAAATCTACTACATAGTCTAGTGATTTATTTTTTCTTCTGAAGCAACATACATCTAATGATGATGATGGCGCTGAATGTTGGTTTTCTGAAAGTTAGATGTTGGCAAATCAACAAAAAAAAGGTTAAATACATAAAAACGCACAAGCAAACAAAACTAATAAGTATCCGGTGCATATCACGGGTTGCTGTCCAGTATACGTTAGAACCTAGATTATGGTCTCTTAAAATAAACGACATTATAACACAAAGGTTTGTTAAAATTGAACAACAGCCACGATTACAATATTTTAATTGAACACTAATGTTTCCAAGTGTATATGTTAAAAAGAAATTCAACTAAACAACCGATCAAACTCTTACATGTAAATTAAAGATTGAAATCGAGTAATAGAGAAACATCCTTATACCAATTTTATAAAATCATTTCCATAAGATATGACACATATGATTACCCAATTTATTATTTTTCGATTTATAATCTTTACACTTTTTAATTAAGAAGATATAATATAAAATCTTAATTTTATCCAGTTACTCCCCATAAATTCATACCTAGAAATCTCCTCTTGATATTCCTCAGTTTCTTTCTTTTTTTCCCAATTTTTTCAAACCCTCTTTTTGTTGCCTGGTTTCTTCTATTTATAGATTTATTTACTGGGTCCCGTGTTATTTTCTCCAGACTCGTCATCGTTCTTTGATTGATTCTTCTTTTGTTCGATCCATTTTATTTCGATGTATCCGTCGTTCTTTTACTTTATTTCATCTTCTGATCGGTGCGATCATATAGTTGACAGATCACTCTTAATTGCTTTTTGGTACGATGCTTTACATATTCAACACGTGTCTTCCTATCCTTATAAACTTCTTTTATCTCGATCATTAAAATAATATGAGTAATCATTACTTTTACTTTCTCGATCAATTAGCATTTAATGTTGTTTGTTTTGTTCAATGTAATCCAACTTTCTCGATCTTATGTGTCCTTCATGCAATTCATCGTTCAGCTTTCGAGAAATGTTCCGTATCTATTTGATACTCGATCTCTTAAATGTTTATTTGATTGTGTGATTCTCGTTCTTTTTGATTTGATTACTTCCTATCTTAATCTTCTTCCATGTGTCGTGCTTCTTTAATTTACTAACACCAAGTAAAGGATGAACTGAGTTCTTCCTACAAAAATTAAATTCGGGACACAATTTACTCAACATTCCATTTAGTAAAGTAGTCCCATTTTTCAAAAAAGCATACCAAAATACGTTGAACTGGACTAAGGCTGCTTATAGTTATATTTAACATTAATATTTTTAAATCTGTCAAATTTTGCTTTTACATCACCAATCAATATATAGTCTCCGAAAGGAGATATTTTGCTTACCAATAGCTAAAATTTATTTACAAAGCATGGAATACCTAACATATTTGACTATTTCTGTTGGGTACTTCTTTTACCTTCGCATCCACAATTATAACTCTCTAACTGGTTAGTGCTAAATTAACCCAGTTATAGAGATCTATATATATCCTTAAATGTGAATATTTTCTTCTTCAACTTTTTTATTTGACTGGTTCCAGTTTCCCCCAGCATCTTAATAATTCTGTAACTGATCCGCGAAAGTGCGAGTATATTATTTTATCCATCAAAGAGTTTTGTCTGCTCCTAGAAACTAGTAGCAACTTAAACAAACTAATATCATCTTATTCTTATACGTACTTTGTCCATTACTTATAAATTTAGCTTTTCAGTTTAGAATTTTGTTTCATAAGAATTTGTTTAGGTCAAAAAATCTTTTCGACTAAACAACCAATCAAATTCTCACATATCAATTAAAAGTTGAAATTGAGTAACAGCCAAACATCTTTGTATTGATTTTATAAAATCATTTCTGTACGATGCATATGATCACCTAAATTTAACATTTTTGATCTATGATCTTTACATATTGTTTAATTAAATACAAAAATCCTTCCTTAATATAATTACTTCTCCTATATTCATACCTAGAAATTTCTTCCCTTTCTTTCTAAGGTTTTTCCTCCTATTTTTTCCCGACCCCCTCTTTGTTGTTTGACTTCTTCTATTTATAGATTTATTTACTAGGTCCCTCTTTATGAAGCGTGTCATTTTCTCCAGTCTGGTCATCGTTCCTTGATCGATTCTTCTTTGGGTCGATGCCCTCGTGTCATTTTATCCAGTCTTGTCGTCATTCTTGGATTGCCTCTTTTTTGGTTTGATTCATTTTATCTCGATGTACCCATCGTTCTTGTATTTCCTCTTTTATCTGGTGCGATCATTAGTTGACAGATCACTCTTAATTGCTTCTTGGTTCGATGCTTTATATATTTAACACGTGTCTTCCTATCTTTATAGACTTCTGTTATCTCGATCATTAAAATAATTCGAGTAATTATTACTTTTACTTTCTCGATTATCAAGATAATAGAGTAATCATTATTTTTACTTTCTCGACCTGTCATCATTTAATGCTGTTTGTTTTATTCGATGTAATCCAGCGTTCCCGATCATATGTGTCATTCATGCAATTTATTGTTCAAAGGCTTCGTGTCTTTTCGATATTTGATATCTTTAATATTGTTTGTGTGATTCTCGTTCTTTTTTATTTGGTTGCTTCCTATCTCGATCTTCTTCCACGTGTCATGCTTCTTTTATTTACTAACAGAATTGAACAATTTCATTAAACAAAAGAATATTTTTAAAATTATCTTTTGATTAATTATTATTAGTTAAAACACATGCACAATACGTTTGCCGTTTTACTCCAATTAAAATCGAACCTTTTATTCAATAACTTTCCAGTACAACATTTTTTTTGTGAATATTCCCTTTTTTACACTTAAATAAAGCATCAAAAAGTGTCGGAATTTCGTGCTTTCTCTTCCTCGAGCCATCGTCAGATCCCATTAAAGGAGTTGTAATAAAATTATAAGAAATTATGAAAAATTGTTACTAATCCAATGGTAAACATTGTTACATCTTACGACGACTATGACTCAGATCAGTATAATTTATAGTCAGCATTTGAGTGAAAATGATACACAACTACAATTTGTGAAACATAGATGAACAACACCCGGGTAAGAAAAAATAGTACTTGCTCATTGACACAAAAACAAATGAGCTACACAAACTAATTTGTTTTAGTTCTTTATCAGGGATTTTTATATTACTGCCGACAATTGTTAAGTTGTTGCTTCAACTATAGAACTTCAATGTAAGCATGTAAAGATTGATGTAATGCTACAAAATCAGAATCCCAAATCTCAAAACGTAACTAGGTTGCAATCACCAAGAAATGTTGAGAGTTAATTACCAATTGCAGACTCCTTTTCAACACATGTAATTAACGTTTCATCACATACATAAAACTCAAAATAATATTAATAAAATCATTTAGGTAACTCTAATATTTGACAATATTAACATTTATTTTTTTTGTGTCACTCAGAAAACCACTATCTACCACCATTCATTCAACCAATTTAATGGCAGTAAGATCATTCATTGGCCTTGTTTTGTATCAATTCAACTCTGAACTCAATTTTTAATAGTTGAGTTCAGTCCATGACATCAAACACACGTAGAGACTGAGCATGTCAAAAGACTATCATTCATGCTGATCCACGGTGAGAATAATGTAGCACTTTCACATGAATAATCATCTTTAAAGCCAAACTATCAAAAGTGAACAATCACTTTATAATCAAAATCCCTATCTAACACATCGAGATAGCCTAATAACCCTCTCTTAAAACCCATCTTCAAAAACACACACTAAAACTCCTAATCTAACTAACATAACAGTAACATTATTTGCTAAGCCAGGAAAAAAAATCGCAATCAAAAGTTTCAAATTCATACAGGACAAACCTTCACTATAGGTTCAAATACATTCATCTATCTAAAGCATGAACACTTAAGAAATTGTCATTACTTCTAAATTACCAACATCTAAAGCAGACCCACATCTCCCCTAATTAACTTAATTAGAAAGTTCAGTTCATTACCTCAATCCGTGGATCCCTAAGTGAAAATTGGTTGGAGGAATTAAAAATTCGAAGCAGTACACTAAGTTTTCCTCCCCATCAGTTCCGTTAATTTCTCTTTCACATCTTCCTTCTCTTCTTCCTCTGAAAAATTCTCATTTTCCAAAAGAAAGAAAAAAAACCTAGCAAGTTACTAACAGAACAACAAAGCACTAAAATCACCTAGAAACAATTACCTTAGATCAAATTACTAGGGCTAGAACTGAAAACCTGAAATGGTGGAGATCGAATTGTTTGCTCAGTTGAAACAGAAAAAAGAAGAGTGAAAAGAGAAGAGAGAAAGGAAAATAAGAAACACATGTCAACATTTTACCTCCTAAAGTATTCACTATTACGAAAACATAGGCGAAAGGTGGAAAACACGGAAGGCCAATTTAATATTTTTTGTGCCACGGTTGAATATCAGTGACGGTCGAAAGTCATTCTTTCCTTTATATTAGTAAGATTTGTATAAGAAATATGTATTTGATAGTCATATTTATATTTATTACGTAGATATTTTAAAATGTTTCCAACAATATAAAGTTACAAACAAATGTGACATAGTTTGAGAGTTACGTTATTTATAAAATTTACATCCAAAAGGTATAATTGTAAAAAATATTTAAAAATATATTCCTCATATTTTTACCTTAAGAATTATACAAACTTGAAATAGCTCAATTTATAATGAACGAAGGGAGTATATACTACGAAAGAAATACATCGTATGAATCAAAGAGCACGCTTTAACAGCTGGTACCCTAAAGAGGAAAAAATGAACTTAGGCCACTTAAAAAAAAACACTTCAAAAAAATGGGAGTACAGGTGCAAATTTATTTGTCATTGACATGTACATAAAAAAAAGGGAAATGCAGACAAGCTTACATGTGCCTATATATATACAAGATATCCAGACAGACTTAACTTGTAAGCCAAGGCCAAAATACACTAATACATCTAATTTCCACTAATTGGATTTTTGAATGGCAATTGTCAGTGATTGATTGACAAATCTCCAACAATTACTAACAAAAATAAAAGATATTTTTGAAGAGATTTTATCGCACATTTGCATGAAGTGGAACCTGCAAATGGAATCATGTATACGCAGCCAATCCAAATAATAATGGTTTATCAAGAAACAGTGCGCTCAAAATGGTCAGACACATGATGGATAAGTATCATGATTCATGAGCCGCTGCTGAAAATTCACAGCATGGGTGTCACTAAATTGTAGTGTGTTATTGATAGGATATACACATCCAACTTAAAGCTAATTGACAATGAGTGAAATGATCCTTTATATTATATAATGTGTATAGGTCAGGGGTTTGTTCTATGTGGGATTATTATTCTTAGCATACTCCCTCTACATGTAGGGCGGATTTTGAAGTCTTTACAACATGGACCCTTTATGCAGGTAGCTCCCTATACGGTGGGTACGAGTTTAGAACCTCTATATTATGGATAAAGTATGAGTAGCCGTTGGGCTTATTTACATACATACTAGCTCTGGTACTATGATAATGTGTACACATCCAATTCAAAACTAATTGATAATAAATGAAATGACTCTTTATATTATATAGGGTGTGTAGACTAAGGGTTTGACCTATATAGGACTATTATCTTCTAGAGTTATTGCTATACTCAATTTCACATATATCACAATCATTTACATGGACCACTGCAAAATATCGTTACAGATTTCCTTTTAATGATGAAAGCAAACATTTCAGCTCTCCCTCTTCCTACCAACTTCAACTACCAAATATGCATATTCAAATTATACTAACCCTCACAAAAATATCCTTCATTGGCTCCATATATATAGTTCCAAATTGATGGCTAATTTTCGTTAAAAGAAATCCATGACACTCTATAGGCAAATCTAAGATCCGTCATTAGAGATTTTTTTGTGTTTTTGTTTTTGTATTTTGATAGAGCATACTGAATTTGATTCCCCTGAACACATCCAGCCAGTTTGGAAAACTCCACTGCTAATATTCCAATTTGTCATCTCCACCATCTTTAGTGAGAGTCGATCTCCCTACCTTTCACCAGCATTATGGATGAAATAAGATGGGTTCTATCCCTGTACTAGACATAGGAACCAAAGTTTAGAGATTCATTATTAGATATTATAGTAAGGGTTATGGGAAGAGTGTTTTTACACTATGAGACAATAGATAAATAGACGGGTGAAGTTTTCCCGTCTAGCTTTTAGAATTATTATTTTTTTGATAAAAAATAACCAGACCGGTGAAGTCCCCTGTCTGGTTTTCAAACCTATCAGAACCATTGGATGAAACTTTTACCCATACGTGAAAACTTCATCCTATGAGATCCAAACGGTTAAAAATCAACTGTCCAGTAAAGATTGACGAGCTTTTTTTTTTATTAAAGAAGTTGATGATAGTATTTGGGTGAAATATATTTTCTTAATACCCATAATAAAATCTAATTAGCTTTACTTGGATAAAACTCTTTCACTTTAAAGAAAAAAAGACCTTAACCATAGCCATAGCCCTCGCACTTAGGTCATTAGTTCTTTTTTATATTACATTGTCATTGGAATCAATTTAATCTAAATAATCTATCAATTCATGGTTTTATGGGGTTTACATGTCAAATTTTCTTTTTCTTTTGATTGATACCACATTTTTGGGCATAGGCTATTGCAAAAGCTAAGGCAAAGTAAAAGGTTTTAGTTCCACCACTATCCAACCAACACCATCTCACAAAATTCCACCTATATAGATAACTAAAGATACCTTAATAATTCAGTAATTCATGATGATCATAGATTTAAAGTAGTAGCACACAACTAATTAAACCACCTTCATCCAAGAATATCAATCAATAGGACCCGATTTATATTATTTTTTATACAATCTATTTTTGATCCTGAGTATATATATGTAGCTAAATAGTCAAAAGAACACTTTAAGGGCGGTGCCATAAAAAGAGACCTTCACTTTGAGTTTGTTTATTCCATCTTTACAACAAGTTTGTACCTACGTAAAAGAGATAGATAATGTTTCTTCTTCTATTGACAATCGATGCTTTTAGACACTAAAGATTGACTACAACAAAGACTTGGAGTCTCTCCCAGTCGACATCTTTTGTTTGTATTTTTATTTTTTATAAAAAAAATCTATTTATATTTCTTCCGAAGGAATTTTTTTTCATAATTATCATTTGAGCACGAATATATTCCTATCTTCCTCCCCATAGAGAAGGTTGAGGATATGAACCCTTGTAATATCCGGTGCAAATATGAGATTCATAATTATACTTAACAAGTCTTAAGCAATAACTCTCCGGTGCAAATATGAGATTCATTCTTGGTATTGCTTTAACTCACTAGTTTATGGCCTGCAACCTTTTGGGGGCAATTGCCCCTGTTTCGTTCGAAAAGTCATTGTGAGTGTTTGCGGGAGAAAATTGAGTTCTGCGGCCAGCGGCCATTGCCCTTCAAAGAACCATTAAGATTATTTTTTGTGAATTTTTCCATATGCAACATTATTTAAGAAGTTGTGTCAAACAATGTGCCATAGTACGGTTACGGTTAACTTGGTTAGTCAACAAAGGCCCACGTCTTTTAACGCGTGATCTGAAAACAAAGTGACTATCTTTAGTTAGAACGAATAAAACATAAATAATGAGAAGGTTCAGAGAAAAAGAGGAAAAGTAGTGTGGATTGGATGAGATCAAACCATATGCTTAAACAAGATGAGATTAAAACATAGATATATAATGGAATATATATATATATATGAAAGGAAAAAGTCATTATGTCTCATTCTTTTATTGTGCAAATTTCTGAGTAGAAAGATCGTAAACTGGTATATGTGTTGTTGATGAAAGTTTAAACATGACTTCAAGATTTAAAACACTTACTAATACTATGTTATGTTGTTTTGTCGGACACGAAGAAGTATTTTCGAAGTTGCCGTGCACCGTTGCCAATCGCTAATGACCGACCAAAGGAAAGAAAATGAAACTTCACGCAACCACTTTTTAAGAGCGGCATAGAAAAATCGTGGCTCACAGTGGTGCTGGGACCTCAGTGCTGCTGCTACTTTATTAGTCAAAGAACTAAATTTTACCCACCAGATTCCAAGCTTAAAAAGACATCAAAGGGAGCTCATTTGGGTTTTTATTCTAGCTTCTACCAAATGCATTTTCTTTAAAAACACAAATCAGATATAGAAAAGTGTTTTCTTAGACCTAGAGAGAGAAAAAAAAACCATGAAAGGAATTGATCTTTTTTGTTCATCTTCAGCTTCAACAGCAATATGTTCAAGTATGGATCAAAGATCCATGGTTCGTAACCGTCATATCGGCGGCAATAGACGACCCTTTGATCATCACCAACAGCGGCGCGGTGATTCGCATGTAAGATCATCGGCAGATAGTGGATCAAGAAGATCGAGAAGAAGAGGGAGTACTAGAATTCTCACTACTACTACTCATCCAGTATCCACAAACAATAATAACCGGAAGCCGAATCACCACCATAGTACTAGTGGCACTACTACTAGTAGGAGGACATATACCAAGCCAACTACTACTCATGATCATGACAATAGTCCTCTTGGCTCTTCTAGATACTTATTGAGTGACACTACTTTCCTCGACGGCCATCAGTACTCAGCTGAAATGGACATGGCGGTTTCTGCTTTGGTTCCTCACCAACGGCCTTCCATAAGATCCAAACACGCTTTGGGTCATTATCTTAAGGAACCACAGTCATCGCCACCACCATTGTCAAAGTCACGGGCTTTAGTTCCCCTTGACGAACCGTCTTCAGTAAGGTCAAACCGTGTTTATAATGAAGAACAACCACGCTTATCATCATCATCGAGAAATCACGCTTTGGTACCTCGTCATGAACCACTACCATCGCCATCAAGATCACGTGCTTTGGTTCACCATGAACGATCTTCTTCGTCGTTAAAATCGCAGGCGTTGGTTCCTCGTGACCACAACGAGCAATTGTCATCGAGAACTCGGTCTGTTAACAAGTTTTCAGCAGATTCATCTCCTGCTTTACTACCTGCTCCACACCAGGTAACATCTATCTCTAACTAGAAATCTTGTTCAAAATTTTGATTTGTTATTAACGTATCACTAATTATCATGACTTGAATATTTCTTAGGTTGTGGTCTTGAGGGTATCACTCCACTGCAAGGGATGTGAAGCTAAAGTCAGGAAACATGTCTCTAGAATGGAAGGTATAAACATTCAAAAATTTGCTACTTGATAGTCCTCTTAGATCTGATCACTCATCTAAAGCAGTGATACAACCAGGATTCGATTTTAAGAGGGACAAATTTTTATTTTCTTCCCCTTTTGTTTTGTCTAAAAAAAACACCTAGAAAACTAATTGACATTTTTTGGATGCAGGGGTGACATCTTTTAATATCGATTTTATGAACAAAAAAGTAACCGTCACTGGAGACGTAACGCCTCTGGGAGTCCTCACTAGCGTCTCAAAGGTAAAGAATGCGGAATTTTGGCCTTCTTCGTCGACAACATCGTCACCGACCTCCAATTAGTTAAGTTACAGAGACTTAATTAAAGTTTGATTAGTTTGTAACTAAAGTAGTGGTTGTATCATTTTAGTATTCCATCATTTTAGTTTGAATGTGTTTTATTAAAGGAGTATTCCATCATTTTAGTATAATTTGATCAATTCGTATCATTTGTAATCAAACCTGTATGTTTTTTGTTTTAATTGTATAAACTATAAAAAAAGAAAAGAACATGTAAAGTAAGAAGTTCTTTTATTACTTTCTTCCTTCTACCATACTCAACTACGTCATTTACGGTCTTAAAATATCTTAACATCTACTCCCTTCCTTCGTTCAAAAAAATATATTTTATTTTAGCTTAAAAATTATAATATTTCTTTTATTAGGGATGAAAGTAATATTTGTTTCGTAAAACCGGTAATAAATCGCTCCAAATTTTATTCTTACCCAGAATTAAATAATTAAGTGGAAAAGTAAAACTAGTGCATATTAAAACTGACAAGAAGTTATTAGTCGTATGTTTGGCGATTAAAATCAGAAGTATTTTTGCTTTGTAAAAATTAATTTAAAAAATGGAGTGAAATTATTTGTTCCAATAAGTAAATCGGTTAGGTGTGTGTGCTTCAGCATTTCACATCACGACGTGTGCCATTTAGATTTTGATGAATTTTACTTAGACAAAAAGTGTGTATTTAAAAGATGAACATACTTTAATAATGATGATGGCTTTGTATGGAAATTCAATCTCAGTTGATGACAATATATATGATTTACGTTTCCTGAAATCCAGACTTTTTCTTCCCTGCTTTTCGTGCTTTTTCACATTTTGGAAGCATTTACTTTCTTCTTCTTTCTTGTTTCTTGTTCCAAACTTTTGATCCTAATCCTCAACGTATAGATGGAAAAACTAAAACAGTATGGATATGGTAACTTTTTTCTGTTTCAAGATTTTGTCAAATATCAACGGTATGTCACGCACCTGGACCATCCATCCACGTTATAGATGGTGTCAAAATTTTAGTCATGGGTTCACAATTTAGCCACTTTTGTCAATTCAGTTTTAGTTTATAACAAGAACTAATAGAATCCAACTCCGGCGACTCCTACCTACACTTGGTACTATTTTAGATGACCGTTTAGTATTTGGAACTGATTTGAGTGAATATTTTAGCTTAACCCTGCCCAAACTGATGTTGCATATCTTAAACGGTTTAGTTAATTGAAAGCTGCCTGATGTTTGTTATCTTTTCATTTTGTGTTCTACTCAGATTTCTTTGTTATTGCCTTTCCTATAACATATATATAGGATTAGTTTATCTTTTCCGGATTTGTATTTTAATGCCTACTAGTATTGTTTCTCCCTATCTTATTCTTATTATTTGGTGCTGTAATGTCATCTATAATCTTGGCTTCTCCTTGAACGAGATCTGATTTTGGTGCTTCTAAATCCGAGTTTGAGCTGAAATCCAAATTCACCATGTCTTCTGTAGTAGTCGATGTGGAGATCGGATCAATAATTTGAACAGCAAAGATGGTAAAGAAGTTAAGTTGCCTGTTTTATTTTCCAATTTGATTTTATTATGATGTTGCCGATGGTCAAATAATTGTACTCTTTATTTTTTAACTGTAATACTTATGCAACCATCTTTAAAAGGTGCATAACAGGTTATGCAGATTAAAGTAGCTGTATAATAAATTATGCAACAAACTGAAAGGGTGCATAATAGGTTATGCAGTCATCTATAAAATGTGGATGTTATACACAAAAACTGTAAATTACTTTATAACCAAATGTCATAGCTTCTACTGTCTGTACAGGGTAGGCTACCAGATGGATAAGAAATAACATTAAAGAGGCTCTCTAGTAACTTTTGACAAGGTATACAAGAGTAAAAGAATGTTCTCATAACTTTAAATAATTATGTGTCTCACAAAAATTAGGAAATATTTTGGGTTTATGAATAAGAAATATAACTTTTTGGGGCCTAAGCCTAAAATTTCCTTATGCAAAACTAAGCCCTTCTCGCCCATTAGGGGTGAGCATGGGCCGGTGTGGGCCGATTTTCGCCTCATCCGCATCCAATACAATTCGTAGCGAATTTTAAATTTGTCATCTAATGGGTGTACGGATAGACAAATTGGATACGGATGATCCAATGGATTTATTCTATAATTAAAATTTATATTATAACACAGAAATAAAACCAACAAAAATGACTTCTTATAAAACTTACGTATCATATATGTATATAGAAATGCCACCCAAGAAAACAAGTCCTTGCAACATGCACTAATTCACCGTATATAAAAGTTCCAATGTTATTATACAAAACACAATTTATTTATTTTATTACAACTATGACCTTTTTTTACCATATATATAAAAGTTACTGAAAACTAGCTAAAATCTACAAGCAGATTCAAAGATTACCTAAAAGTTATCATCCGCATCCAATCTGAAACTTGCGACTTTTTATCAGCGTCACCTTCACCATCTCGACATACTCTTGTCCCTAACAGACCCTAGCTAAAGCATTTGTTATGCATACAGTTAGCAAGTCTGATATTCAATAAATGGTCCATGATCAACCATGTGTTGGCTAATACACCCCATTATTTACCTTAACACGAAAAAAGTACCTTGCATACGTGTATCTATCTATTACACTCTCTTGTTCATTTTAACCAACCAAACAAGTTACAAACAAAAGACACCGATAGTCAAACTCTCCCATCAATATATTTTGGTGGAAGTTTGTCCTTAAACAAATAGCCCGCTTGTCATATGTCATACGGCGTAAAGTGATCGAAGCCGATCCTGATATTATTGCTGATACGACGTAAAGGCTTCGATCAGTTTACATGAAGGCAACGCATATTGACGTGTGTGAGTGCGTTTCTGTCAGAAAATGTGATGTATAGGGAGAAACTTTTTTTTAATAATAATTGTGATAACGGTTAAATATAAAAAATAAATAAATTATGATCTAAGTTTTCTATCTAACGGTTTTAACATATGTGAAAACGGTTATAACATGTTTAAATAACGTTATTACTACGTTTTTTGATTTTATTTATTTATTATAATTTTTTATTATAATTTTTATTTTTTATTTGAGAAATAAAAAAATTGGTAAAAAAAAAAAAAATTCATTTTTTTGTAAAAAACGGATATTGTGAAAATGGAAGAAATGGTCTAAAAAATTTATGTTAAAATGTTATTTAGAAGAGAAAAACGTAAAAAATCAATTTTAGAAGAACGATTATCATATGCGTAAAAACGGTTATAACGGGTCTAAATAACGTAGTTTTTTTATTATTATCGGTGTTATTTAGACATAGGTGTCGGTGACCCTCACGGATACGCTCTATTGACGTGACCGTTTTAACAGCCGTTTTCCAAACCTTGGTTTACATCAAAACTGTATGTTTGGCTATTCTTATAGAGGAAATATATAGGATGATAGTGACATGAGACCGTCATAAAACTGTAGCAAAAGGTTTGCTTTCCTTTTTTCTCTCCACGAAAGGGGGACCATGGAAGGGAGTTAGAACCTAAGCAAGGATTGAATCCTCGCAAAAAAAAAAAGAAAATCGTGGATTGAAATCTCGTTTTTCACGTTTTACTAAAAAAATCTAATATAATATATTTTTATAAGATTAGAACTCCACTTTTAATATTTTATATAAATAAAATATTATTGTGCGAGATTTGTAAGCTCGCCTATTCTCTTTTTCCCTCCTACATTGTAAGATTCAATCCTTCCATCCCGCTTACGTGGCGCTATTGTATAAGTGCCTACAGAAATCATCCACTAAAAATAGTCTTAGTGATCATAAATTTAAATTTAGAGTGTCTAGCAATACACACCCGGAAACGTGTCTAACGTGATGCGTATTATGTTGTATCAGAAATTTCAAGTGCAATATGCCGTACTATAAAGCACATCAAAATCAAAACACAACAAAACATATGGACACAACACACGAATAATTATGATGTGTCGTGCCGACATATATATTTTATGTTTTCAGTTTTTCTTGTCTAAAAAGGATAAATCCATATACATATCAAGAATAAAGGTGAAGGGTAATCGAAAAACATCCAGAGCCTAGGCTAATGAGTTAATTGAACGATGTGGGACTATTCATTTTGGGACGGAATAGTCCCGTGTCGCTCATAAAACATTCAGAACCTGAGATAATGAGATGATGTGTCTTTTTTTTTACTAAAAACCGATTCATTAATTGAAAAGAGGGCTACATAGGTCTATGGTTAGTTGGGTAAGAAGAAGGTAGGGATCGCTCCATTTTTTTCCCGACCCTTCTAAACGGGCGTAGTTTGCCATAATGTTTGCTACCTTGTTTTCTTCCCTACCAACGAAAGTTAAATTATATAAACTAATTAAATTTAACAATCTTTTGCAGTCTTCTACTAGAGTGTGACAGGACCAAGGGATTGATGTCGTGGTGCCGTTGACGTCGTCGATGATCGTCTTAGCATCTCCTCGAAACAAAATGTAATGACCCGACCCTCCACCGATATTATCCCCACTTAGCCACTGCGGTTATCCGGCAATATAAGGTTTTTAACGGGCACCGCTGCGGTTATCCAGCAGCAGCTTCCCAGGAGGTCACCCATCCCTGGATTACTCCCGCCTGAGCACGCTTAATTGCAGATCTTTTTTCCAATTCTGGAGCCAACTGTGCTGAAAAGGCCTCGGTGTTAGGAAAGGACAAATCACTACCTATATTCCATACGGCAAACCCTACCTGCCGAATTGGGGTATTACAATACCACCTCCTTAAATTGGAGTCGTCCTCGGCTCCGGAATATATACAAGCCCAGATCTCCGACGTTCCCTACCACCTATGAGACCAATACCTGGAACACGCCGTCCAGCGTACTCTCTCATCCTTGGCAGGTGACCGTCGTCGGTTCTGATACCATTTTGTAATGACCCGACCCTCCACCGATATTGTCCCCACTTAGCCACTGCGGTTATCCGGCAGTGTAGGGTTTTCAACGGGCTGCGGTTATCCAGCAGCAGCTTCCAGGAGGTCACCCATCCCTGGATTACTCCCGCTCGAGCACGCTTAACTGCAGAGCTTTTTGCCAACTCTGAGCCAGTTGTGCTGAAAAGGCCTCGATGTTAGGAAAGGACAAACCACTACTTATATTCTGAATCAGGGTATTACAATACCACCACCTTTAAATTGGAGCCGTCCTCGGCTCCGGAATATACAAGCCCAGATCTCCGACGTTCCCTTCCATTCATGAGACCAGTACCTGGAACACCTCGTCCAGCGTACTCTGTCACCCTTGGCAGGTGACCCGTCGTCGGCTCTGATACCATTTTTGTAATGACCCGACCTTCCACCGATATTGTCCCCACTTAGCCACTGCGGTTATCCGGCAGTGTGGGGTTTTCAACGGGCACCGCTGAGGTTATCCAGCAGCACCTTTCCAGGAGGTCACCCATCCCTGGATTACTCCCGCCCGAGCACGCTTAACTGCAGAGCTTTTTGCCAACTCTGAGCCAGTTGTGCTGAAAAGGCCTCGATGTTAGGAAAGGACAAACCACTACTTATATTCCGAATCGGGGTATTACACAAAATGTGGCTCCAGCCTTTCTCTTTAGCCCAGCAAATAGTTTCTCTCAAAGCCATAGTTTCCGCCTGGTGACTAGATCCAACCCTAGCCACTCTTGACAAACCTGCTATGAAAGAGCGCTTTGGAGTGCGGGCTACGGCTCCATATCCTGCTACATAGTCTTTTTTAGAATAAGATCCATCAAAATTTATAATAACATATTCAACATCTGTAGAGACCCATGTGGACACAAGTCCTTTTTCAGAAATAATGTCCTTCTGAAGATTCTTCCACTGTTTTCGTCTGAGTTTGGGGGGGAGGGAACGTGTATGGTTGTAAATGGGGCCTGATTGGTAATGGAACTGGGATGACGGGAGCTACTAGGATGGATTGGGTTTTGGAGTGTTGGTTGGCAAACTGGGTAAATTCCCTAGTGGCCTACGGTATTGCTTTTCCCGAGTGTTGGTTGGCTGACAAAGAGAGTCCCAGGTCTCCATAGAATGGCCTACGGTATTGCTTTTCCCAGTGTTCCAGAAATTTCTTTGGATTTTGTCCATAGAATTTATAGATTTCTTTGGTATATCTAGACACCCCATCTGATAATTGGGAAGGGTATTTATGATCGATTGGATCATGGTGGCTCTTCCGGCTTGAGAAAGCATCTTGGATTGACAACCTTGGAGTCTAATTCCATACTCTTCAGAATAGACTCAAAGGTTAATGTTTTGGCTTTTTTCCGGAAGAGAAGGAAACCAAGATATTTTTCCTCTTTCGTCATCCTTGGCATATCAAGCCATTTACCCATAGCTTCCTGAAGCCCCTCTCCAATGTTCTTACTATAGAAGATCCCCGATTTGTTGAAATTTATGCATTGGCCACTTGATTGGATAAATCCTTCTAAAATGGAAATGAGGTTATTTACCTCCACTTGATTAGCCTTGATAAAGATAAGGCAATCATCGGCAAAAAGGAGGTGAGAAATCGGGGGGCCCGATATGGAGATTTTTGTTCCACTCAGAACACACATGTCATTTGCACTGTCTATCATCTTGGACAGGGCCTCCATGTAGATTATGAAAAGATAAGGAGAAAGTGGGTCCCCTTGTCTTATGCCTCTGGATGGCTTGAAGAACTTGCATGGCTCTCCGTTAAGAATAATGGAGTAGGTGGAGGTAGAAATGCATTGATTTATGAGGCTGCACCATCTTTCAGAAAATCCCAATTTCCTCATTACAGCTAAAATAAACGACCATTCTATCCTATCAAAGGCTTTGCTCATATCCAGTTTTACCCCTAATCTGCCAGAATTTCCTTTTTTCCTTTTCATTGCCTCAACCACTTCTTGGGATATGATGACATTATCTTGAATATTTCTGGTAGGGATAAAGGACGATTGGGTCGGGGAGATTATTATATTGATGATAGGTTTTAGCCTGTTAGCTAGGATCTTTGAGATGATTTTATAGATGGTGTTACAAAGACTAATGGGTCTGAAGTCAGCGGGGGTTTGAGGGATTTTGGTCTTGGGAATAAGAGAAATATAGGTGTTATTTAGCTCTTTTAAAATGTAGCCAGTTATGAAAAAGGCTTTGATAAGCTTTAATAACATCATCCCCTACTATTTCCCAATTGTGTTGATAAAACCCAGCTTGGAAGCCATCCGGTACAGGATCTTTCCAAGGTTTCATACTCCTAACGACACTTTGGATTCAGTTAAGATATCATTTTCATGTTGAGTGATGGTGGGGTTGAATAGGTGCAGGATGTTTGGATCTATTGTATTTTTACTGGTGGAGATGATTTCTTCGAAATGGGAGTTTAGAAGAGTTTGGAGCTCTTCCCTGTTTTTAATCCACTGATTATTCTTATTTTTAAGACTGACAATGTTTTTTATTTTTCTCCTATGATTTGTAATGGCATGAAAAAGCTTGGTGTTTCTGTCAGCATCCTTAATGAAGTATTCTCTCGATTTTTGGATCCAGAAGCTTTCCTGGATATCATACCAATGTTCCAGCTCCTTTTCCAGACTTTTTTGGGCTTCCCTATCACTCTCTCTAGTGCTATCCCTTAAGTGCAAAAGTTGTTTCCCTAGGTTTTCAATTTTTCCTTCTATTTGAGCCGAAAGAGGTTTTTTTCCATATCTGAAGGGCATTCCTGGTGTTTTTAAGATTTTGGGTTAAAATAAACGGCTCTGAACCTTGGGCATTTGAGTGCCAGCTCTCAGCAATTTTATCCTTACAAGAGGGTTCTTTTTGCCAGCACTCATAGAACTTAAAATACGATTTTAATTTCTTTTGAGATACCTCGGTTTCTAGCAGTTCGGATTGTGGTCCGATCCGATGCATGGAAGGTTTTGGATGATGGAAGTAGGGAAACGAGATTCTCATTCCTGGTTGACTATCCCTCTATCTAATCGTTTGAGGATCAAATTATCTTTCTCCGTATTGTTAGACCAGGTATACCTTGGGCCAGAGTGTTTTAATTCTATGAGCCCCGCATCTTGGATAATGGCCGGGATGGGATCATTTGGGATATCCGAGTCATCATGGCGATTGCTCGCATCGTCCGCAGAGAGGGTTAAGTTGAGATCTCCCAGAATGATCCAAGGGTATTCGATGTCCCTGCTCATTTCCAGAATGTGCTCCCACTGAGCTTTTTTAGGACCATAGATTATTTCACCATACAAACAAGTTATGTAGGTTTCTTCTTCATTAGGGCAAATTTTTATTCTAAGATTCACCAAATTTATGACATTATACGTTATCGTGATGTCGAGATTATCTTTCCACATTAGGGCCAGGACGCCTGAGAGGCCACGGGAAGATTGGGCCCACATATTAGGATAACAGTAATGTCTTAGATGATTTAGAGTTTTCTCCTCATTGGTCTTCGTTTCAGCTAAGAAGATGATATCCGGATTAACTTGTCTGATGGTGTTTTTTAGATGTTGTTTTGTTTTTATTCCTCCTAAGCCTTGGCAGTTCCAGGATAGGATTTTCATTATGCAAAAAATTTGGGGGCACAAGTGAGCTGTTCTATATTTTTTTGGTGATCCTTTGGTTATCTAGGGCTTGGGTATCGTATTTAGGGTATTTTGGTCTAATTTGTGAGTTTTTATGGATTGAATTTGAGACCCAATACCTTACGGTCCCTTTATGAGTGTTAAGGGTACTCTTCATTTTATTACAAGTTTTTGAATTGGGTTCACAATTAAGAGGATTTAAGCGGACATATGCATGCACTTGTTTGGGATACTTTTTTAATTGCCTTAACAAGGCCCATAAGCTAAACCCATATTCTTTGCTGGTAACGGGGGAGAAATGGATATTAGTTTTCTGTGTATTGGTGGGCTGGGGTTGTTGCTGGGCTGGGTTATACGGCCAGTGGAGAGAAACCTTAAGAAAAAGCCTGCTGAAATTGTTTTGATTAGGAATAGCTAGGCTTAGATGAGTTTGTAGGTGATAAAAGTAGTTGGGATGGACTGTGGTGTTGTGGTTGATGAGATTTTCTTTCTGAGGTTTTCTGAAATTTCCTGGATGTTGAAATGCCACTGTTAAAACATGGGGAGAGTAGCCGGAGATATTGGTTTGCTGGATTTGACTGAGGTGTTTGGGATGGTTTCTGAGAATGTATCTTAGAAGGTTACTGATCTTAGAAGGTGTTTGAGGTGGTTTCTGAGATGGTTTCTGAGAATGTATCTCAAGATTCTTTTGGCTGTATTCCCTGTAGCTAAAGATGTAATTTCTTGAACTGTTTTGAATGTAACATGTATTTTTTTCACAATTCCAGACAGACCCAAGATTACCATTGGGGTGACACCTAGGTTATGGAGTTTGGCTATATGCTTGAAGACTAGATCCCAGTGATAGTATTTCCTTTCACAGTTATTGGGTCTGTGATGAATTGGAATCTTCCTGATGCTAAGTTTATTTTTGCAATCACTCACAGAGATGAAATAAAGGATTTTGATCAAAGAGATAATGTAATTCTTTTGGTTGGGGGGGAGTAGTTACCTGTTCTGTGATGCTGCTTGGATGAATCATTGGGGTTGCTTCTCCATGGCTTGGAAGTGTGAAACTCTCCTTCTCATTGTTGTCAGTAGCTTGGTGGGATGAGGTCTTAGAACTTGGGACCTTTCCAGGGTTTCTTTGGCACTTATTGCTTCTGGATTCCTGGAAGAGGTTCCAGTAATCCTCCAGGTTAGAGCAATCAGCTGTAGGGTGTTGCAGTTCCTGGATTGAGCTGTTGTCAACATTAGGTTTGGAGATGTTTAGGTTGGCTATGTGAGAGCTGAGTGAGGATATTGAGAAGCCAGTCTTTGGTATCTGAAATGGGGTTGCTATGGGATTGGGTTCACAGTTGATGGATCTTGCAGTTGGAGTATAAGGGATCCAAGTGAGGGGGTTAATGATGGAGATGTTGGGTTTGAAGATGTGGATCACTTTTGAGTCTTCTTGCACTTTCCTTGCACTTTCCTTGCTCTTTCAACACACAAATCATGGCTATGGTTGATATGAAAACATGCATTACACAAGGATTTTGGTTTACCTTTGAAAAAGAATCTAACCCATCCTGTGACTCCTGAACCCAGGGTTCCATGGTTCCATTACCATGAGATGGTCCATGAAGGTCCATGGTCCAGACTGTATGACCTCATGAACTTCTTTACTTGCTCCAAATCTGCATATGAAAAGGGATCATAAACTTGGTACCAAAGCCTAGGGCAGGTTTTTTTGGGGGGGTATGGATGAAATATGCCCACATCATTAAGGAAGTGTCCAGAGCCTGGGCTAATAAGATGATGTGTTCGCTTCTATATTGATGAGGCCTTTTGGGGACTAACCCCAAGAAACAAAACCACCCACCGGCATTACAATTTCGTTCAATTAAAGGTTTCTATAATCGGCAAAATTTTCGATGATAAACCTCAGTAGTTCTGGGTGTGTTCGTATAAAATCGTCATGGTCCTTATCCATTGATTTTAATCAACCGAAATTATTTTTAGTTTATAAGTTTAATCTCACTGTCCTAATCAAATTATTAACATTTTATTGATTAAACTAACTAAATACATCTCTATCATTAATTAAACATACGTAATAAAAAATTATAAAATTTATTTTAAAATACTTTATTTTATTTTATTAAATGTCCAAATCATTTGATGGTATACGTACCCAATCAAACGAGGATTATTATCACAAAGAAATTACAAATGCATCACACTAGTACATATATAAAATGAACATATATCGTTAGACATTTAGGTGTTAAACGTTTCAACAAAGACGCATACACATCGTAAGACCATCACCAACAGGTAGTTGAGAAATTTGAATTCGAGAATCAGATGCCAATTTCTTGTTTAAGTCTACAATAACGTTCTTATTGTGAATCATGAAGTCATCGAGAGAGGAATCATCTTCCCAGGCAACTGTTCCTGACCAAAGTGTATTGTCATAGAGAATTATCCCTCCAACCTTGACTAGTTTTACTAATCTCTCATGATAATTTGCATAGTTTGATTTGTCTGCGTCGACAAATGCATAATCAAACGATCCTTCATTCTTCGTCTGTTTAGATATATACATGTAATTAAGAAATTAAGTAAATCAAGCTATAAAAACATTCAGTATTGAGATGTATATATTATATGCACTTACATCTTCAAGTAGTTCATCGAGAACAGGAAGGCCTATTGACTCAATAAACTCCACCTTATGTTCCACTCCAGCTCTTTTGATGAATGGCAATCCTACCTCGTAATATGATCGATTTGGATCGATGGCTATTACCTGTGAAGTAGATTGTGTGCATCATCATTAGTAATGGGTGATTTAAGATTATGTGGAATGCGCGCGCACAACAACAGTTAATATAAGCCATTCGAGATGTAACGAGCTAGCTAGCAGGAAGACAATGTGCAAAATTAGTTAGAAAAACAAACTTTGCCATCTTTGGGGAGAGACAGAGCAGTAACAAGGAGTGAATATCCGGTGAAAACTCCAATCTCAATTGTCTTCTTTGCATTAACAAGCTTTAGAAGTAATGACATTATGGGACCTTCTTCTGTTGAACAAAGCATCACCGACCTATAAAACAGTGAAAAATTCGATCATTTCTTACTCCTTCTACATTCGGAAACCTAGTATCAATTCTTGTGTACACACGATATTTTGGAAGGAAAAGAGGAAAATAACATACCATGGATGGCTTTCAGTAACTTGCCTTAGATCCCTAAGAACCTCAGCCTCATTCGGATACACACTTGTGTTCAAGATATACTGTAACAAGAGAAATAAGAGATTATTCATTAAGACATACATTTTTCACATTACCAGTAACAAAATACCAACATATGTAACTAACACCCTGTTTGTTTGTATGATCCGGTTTAAATTAGATGTCAGATCATTTGTGTGTTTATTTTTATTTTATTTAATTCAAGATCTGACTTAACTCGTAATCTAATTCGAAAATATTTGAGTCCAGGAACAGATCCAGTGGGAGAGCTAACCTTGCCTTAAGCCCGACCCTCAAGTCAACATGCCTAAATTATTATTTTTTATCTAATTATTGGGCTTGACAAAAGCCTCTAGCGCGGGCTTGAAATTTTTTTTCAGCTCCTAAGTATTTCCCTATCTAAATCAGATATTATTTGGTACCTTACTTGTTGGATACATATATGACATGATCTAAAAATTCTATAATTCTAATATTTTTATACTATTGTTAATTTTTTTGAGTTGTATGGAATAAGTCAGATCCTAAATTAAACTTAGACGAGTCGATTGAGCCAGAGAAAAAAAAAACAAACAACATTTAAATCATTAAATAGTAGGTTAACTATGCATAAATAGGAGAGGAACCAAGGAGTCGCTGTTTGTACACACCTCTACGCACACATTACAACCGATCATGTTAGTACTTATTATTAAAGCATAATAACAAAAACAAAAGCCAAAATAGCAAAAATTAATCTTCAAACCAAAAAATCATCACAAAGTTAGCTAATAGATTAGTCAACTATCACCTGGAGAAGCTCTTTGCTTTGCAATAAACCACTGTCAGCTTTCCCGAAATCATGCGCAGTTAGTCTCTTGGCTGTTCCTTCCATGACCTTCTCTGCACAGATTAATGCATTCTTCAAATGAAAAAAAATTAAGAAACAAAAATTCTCAATATAATTGATGAATCTTATGCTGACTATGTTCCTGCTAACGAAATTCAACTTATACTTCCAGATTAATTTCTGTATGCTCCAAGTTAGAGATATTGATGCAAATTAAGAATCATACTTGACATCTAATTGCTACCATTATATCATACCTTGATAGTCTTTTCTGTTTCCCCCTTTTCTTTGTTTTTTACTTACTCCTTTTCTTCCCGTATACTTGGTGTAAATAGTGCAAGAATGTGTTAGCTATTTAAAGTGGTTAAGAGGGTCAGAGGCAGTTAATTACTACAACCATATCGGGTCCTCATTAGTTGTAGTAGGTTTAATTCTTAGTTGCATTTTTCACCAACCATAATTTGCATTTCCTTTCCCAGTTTGCTTAAAAACCACTGTAACCTTTGGACCATCCCTTTAGAAGGACCACTATCTAGCCTTATACCTTTGCCTAGCGAAAGACAGAGACATACGAGGGTTGGTCAGTCTCCTCACCTATCATGATCGCAGCACTCCACCATCTCTCCATCTCTTTCTGGTTCCATTGCAACTTCATCATCGCAGTGAAATGAGCTCTTCTATCCATTCATACATAAGAAGTCCATGACAACTCCGTCCTTCCCTCCATCCACTATTGGACTTGGCTACTGTTTCTTCACGTGGAGTTGAAGGTTTTGAAATCTAAAATCTATGGACACATGTACTCTTCGCCACCCTAGAAACACACTGTACTTCCAAGACACTCTCTGTTATAACGAGAGATCAAACGAGAACGATAAACAAATAAAGAACACAGGGATTTAACGTGGTTCACTAACTGTTATGTTAGCTACCTCCACGGCAGAGAAACCAGAGTTTTATTGCTGAGCAGAATACCAAAGATACTTTCTCTAGGTACAACGTATGCCTATATATAGGGCAAAGAAAATAAACCCTAATTCGACTAGGAAGCGGAAAACAATCCCAGTCATAATACATTACGTATACCGTTTAGGCGGGGGGCGCTGCCCCTCGGACTCCCCGTTTTATTCCGGCAAACAAATGATTCAAGGCATATCAACAAATCTCCACCTTGACTTGAATCCTCCCAGCAACAGAAACAGATGCACCATGACAGTGCCAGAACATTTCTCTGCCTCAGATGCCCCTAGACAGGGGCTCACACTATTGACTTGTGATATTGAGCAAGTCCAAACAATGTTGGAACTTGCTCTCAGGAACTGGCTTGGTGAACATGTCAGCAGGGTTATCAGCTGTCCCTACCTTCTTCACTTCAATTCTCTTCTCATTTCTCAGAAAATGATACCTGACATCAATGTGCTTTGTCTTCTCATGATGGACTTTAAGCATATTGCACTCAAGCTGTCACAATACACTATAGCATGATCCTGATGTAAGCCTAGATCATGCGAGACCACCGCCGAGGGGCTCTGCCCCTCGGACTCCCCGTTGTATTCCGGCAAACAAATGATTCAAGGCATATCAACACTCTCCGTCCTTACCCATTTAGATCCTGTTAGAATATATTAGAATTCATGTTAATCTTTGTAAAGATAGTAAAGATATATATTACAATATATATCATAATTAGGCAAAATATAGTTACTGCATTTAGATAATTAGCATTGTTAGCATTCATGTATTAATAGGTAATCTAGCAATGTAAATGGCAAGGGAATAATCTATTCTTTCATGGTATCAGAGCCAATGGACTCTTCTTCCTCTTCTTCTTCTTCTTCATCTTCTATCATGCCAGCCTCTAAATCATCATTTCATCCTGCCCTTACTGTCTCCAATATAAAAAATCACATCTCAATCACTCTTGAGATGGAAAACGTCCAATATACGACGTGGGCTGAATTATTCAAGATTCATGCACGCTCTCACCGAGTCATCAACCACATCATTCCACCAGAAAAAGGCAAAGAAAAAACGCCTACAACTGATGAAGAGCAGGAACTATGGTCAACTCTTGATGCTACGGTGTTACAATGGATTTATGCTACAATCTCAAATGATTTACTGCACACCATTATTGAACCAGATTCGACAGCTCTGGAAGCTTGGAATCGACTGCGTGATATCTTTCAAGATAACAAGAATTCTCGAGCTGTTACACTTGAACAGGAATTTTCTCACACAAATATGGAGGATTTTCCGAATGCCTCCGCTTACTTTCAGCGACTCAAAGTCCTGTCAGATCAACTAATGAATGTAGGTGCACCGGTTTCCAACAACAGACTTGTTCTTCAACTAGTGTCTGGATTGACCGAAGCATACAAAGGAGTCGGAACACTTATCCGTCAGAGCAACCCCATTCCGCCATTCTATCAAGCCCGCTCCATGATCATCCTTGAAGAATCTGGCTTAGCAAAACAGATCAGTTCTGCGTCAAATGCCGGCATGATTGTGAAGGAATCCGATGATAACTCTTCTTTAGAGGATTACCAACACAATCAAAATTCTGGTCACAGAAAACAGACCTTCACCCGTACCAGCAACGATCGGAATCGAACCAGAAGCAATAGTAAGGGCAGAGGTGGTGGACGCAATTGGAGTGGTCGCACTGATGGTCGGGGATATACTCAGCAGCAAAAACAACACCACCTTGGACAACAGTGGGCATGGCCTTTCATGCCGTGGGGTTTTCCACCATGTCCTTACCCAACTACTCCTTGGACCAGACCTACTATACCACACCAGCCTGGAATCCTTGGTCCACGACCTCAGCAAGCATACTCTGTAGCAACACAGTCACCATCTCAAACAGACATTGAAGCTGCCATGCATACACTAGGTTTAACTCCACCAGATACAAACTGGTATATGGATACAGGAGCTACTTCTCACATGACTTCAATGAAAGGTAATCTCTCATCTTACTTTAATATGAGCAATACTCGTGGGATAATGGTTGGCAATGGTAACACAATTCCAATTCGTGGTTATGGTCATACTACACTGTCTCCTCCTAATCCACCCTTATCCTTGAAAAATGTTCTTCATGCTCCCCATCTTATTCAAAACTTAATATCTGTACGAAAATTTACAGTCGATAATTCAGTTTCTGTTGAGTTTGATCCTTTTGGTTTCTCTGTAAAGGATTTTCAGACGGGGATGCTCCTTCTGAGGCGTAACAGTCAGGGAGATCTCTATCCTCTCAATACCAGTCCCAGCACAGCAAAGTCATCTGTCTCTCTTATTTCGTTAACACCCTCTTTGTGGCATGACCGTTTGGGTCATCCAGGTGCTCCCATTTTAAACTCACTTCGCAGAAATAATTTGGTTCACTACAATGAACCGAGTAAATCTCATGTTTGTCAGTCTTGCTCTTTAGGCAAACATATTAAACTTCCTTTTCATGATTCTAATTCATGCACTTCTATGCCTTTTGATATTATTCATTGTGACCTGTGGACATCTCCTGTTTTAAGCTCTTTGGGCCACAAATATTATCTTGTTATTCTTGATGATTACTCTAACTTCGTATGGACATGTCCATTATCTAATAAGTCTCAAACTTTTTCCACTTTCCTAAATTTCAAAGCCCTCATAAACACTCAATTTGGCAGGGAAATAAAAACCATACAATGTGATAACGGTAAGGAGTTTGATAATAACCCTTTCTGGGATTTTTGTAGAGATAATGGTATGTCTTTTCGTCTTTCTTGTCCCCACACCTCATCTCAAAATGGTAAGGGTGAAAGAAAACTTCGATCCATTAATAACATTGTTCGGACCTTACTTGTACATGCTTCCGTACCACCCTCCTTTTGGCATCATACTCTACAAATGGCTACATATCTTCTTAACATCCGTCCTAGTAAACTAATAGCATTCCAATCTCCTGCCCAACTTCTATATCACAAAATCCCGTCCTATGATCACCTTCGCGTCTTCGGGTGCTTATGTTTTCCTCTCTTTCCTTCCACGACGATTCATAAGTTATGATATATATTCTAACAAAGATTATGATATATATTGTAATATATATCTTTACTATCTTTACAAAGATTAACATGAATTCTAATATATTATAACAGATCCTTTGCCCGACTTAGGACCGGAAAAGATTATTCATTTCGGGATGTTATTTATTTATCAACTGTATGGTTTTAAGAATTTTGAAATATATAACTTAGACAAGGAAGGCTATTTTTACTTTTAGACATATGCAAAATTTAATGGGTATACAAAGCGATTATCCAAGGATGGGGTGATAAGGGATATCCTACAAAATAATTATATCCTTCAATTAATTTGTTTAGTTCTTTGCATTAACAAGCTTTAGAAGTAGGTCTAAAGTGATTTGGAGACTTAGGGTTCTTGCACTCAGGGATTAAAGAAGAATGTCTAATCTAGTTTAGGGTTTAGATGTTTTGTTTTGAAAAAATCCTGGATTTTGGCCACTGTCTGAGTTCCCACCAGCTCCCAATTATGGTTACAAAAACTCAGAGGGAATCCATTAGATTTATTGGTTTGCATTTTTTTTTATCACGTAGCATTTTATTGTTATTGTTAGATATTACAGAAGGAACCAAATTGAAAATGTTTTCATCTTGACTAGAATGTGAACTACTGAAAATAGCATAGAAGTGATTTCTTAATTCCTCAGCAATTCGAGGTTTTTTAGTTATAACCTCCCCAGTCTAAGAGATTAAGCAATTAATTTTGTTTATTTTCCTTCAATGAAGGGTCTTTCTGTGGAAATATTTGGTATTTTTTCCCCCTAATTTAACTACGTTATCTCTTGACAATTGCTTAGATATAGCCTTTTGTGAATCATAAAGTCTTTGTAGTTTAAAGATTTTGTTGTTTATGTGGGTTTGTTTCATATCATAAGGTCTAGTTGAGTTTAATCCTTTCAGCTGTTTTAATATCCTAGAAATTTGCCTACCAGAGGCACCAAAGGTCTCTTTCTTCCATCTTATTAGATTAATGCTAAGATTACTCAGGTTAGAAATCAAGATTCCTGAGACATCCTCCACAGTGGTGTCCCAAGATTTATGAATAATCTTAATACAAGACTTCTCCTTAAGCCAAGTATCAAAAAACTTGAAAGCGTAATACTGCTTGGTAGCAGAACAATTAGCCAACACTAATCTTAAGGGACAATGGTCAGAACCAATGTGAGAAAGGTGAAATAAAAAAGAATTAGGGTACTGAAATTATAAATTAGCATTGATATAAGCTTTATCTAGTCTCTCCTGAATGTTTGTATGGCCTTCTCTCTGATTATTCCAAGTAAAGTTAGGTCCATTTTATGCACACCACGAGCAGTGAAAAACAATTACATTAATACAGAAAAACAAGATTTATCATTGATAGACAAAATCTGATATACGAAGCTTATTTGATAATGGAATGGCTGTTGCATAAGCCAAATTACTTAGACAGCAACACAAGGATCAAATCGAGTAACAGGGATAAGCGTAAGAGGATCTGCCTTTGGAAGTGTCAATCCAAATCGCTCACTCATATCGATCATCGGTTCCTTGCCAACTATCTTCCAATCGAAACATTGGATCATTGCAGCCAACACTGTAGGTACTTCTAGTAAAGACAGCCACATTCCCGGACACCCTCTTCTCCCGGTTCCAAATGGTAGAAACTCAAAATGTTGGCCCTTAACATCATAGTTCTCACCGGTATTCTCATTTGCAATGAACCTTTCTGGTTTAAATTCTAAAGGATCTTTCCAATATTTGGGGTTTCTATTCATGGACCATACATTCACAAAGAGTCTAGTTTTAGCTGGAATATCATAACCTCCAACTTTACAATCTTGAGTTGAGTCTCTAATAAGCAACGGAACAGGTGGATGTAGTCGAAGGACTTCTTTAAATATCGCTTGAAGGTAAGGAAGGTCCGGAAGGTCTGACTCTTCAACTAATCTATTCTTTACTCCTACGACTGAATCGATTTCTTCTCTGGCTTTCTTGAAGATTCTAGGATGGTTGATGAGTTCCGCTAATGCCCATTCTACTGCACCGGCAGATGTATCAGTTCCAGCCGTGACGATATCCTGTACATAAAAGTGCATTTTGAAAACACTACTAAATACTATAAATATGAGTGTCAGGCCGAATTTGTTTGATAACATATACCAACATGTATGGAGGTACAACTACAACATAAAGATAGCATACCAACACGACGGCTTTAACGTTATCTCTTGTGATTTTGACATCTGATTTATCGTCAGATACTGCATCCAGTAACATATCCAAAACATCCCTTTCTCCATCACCCTTCCTCATCTTTCTAGCTTCTTCCCTCTCCACCATTATTTCTTCCAGCAATACATTGTATCTGCGTCGAACATCCTTGGCTGTCTTGAGAACTCCTTGGAAGTCAAAAAAACCGAGGTATAAAATATAAAAAGTCATGCACGTTTAGCAAACCAAAGATTCCTGACACCTCTCGGATTAAATTGCGAAGTTCTTCATCTTGAGCTTCCTTTCCATCGGTAGAATACCTATTAGTTACCATCATCCGAGTAACTATATTGGTTGAGAGCTTCATCAATTCATCGGTGACATTAACTGTTGCAATGTCTTTTGACTTGTTAACTAAGTACCGAACTAACCGATGGATCTCATCTTTACGAACAGGCTGAAGTTGAACAAGAGCTGAACCTCCAAGAAATTGAGACATAACAAGTTTCTTCATGAATTTCCAATAAGGTCCATAAGAACAAAAGGCGAAACCAGATGACTCATAAGTAACATGATGTATGGCAATACTTGCTGGATGTGTGAGGAATTTTTTCTCATTGTTCATGAGTAGTTCTTTGGCAAGCTCTGGAGAAGAAGCGACTACACATGGATGTGAACCGAGACGAAGGTAAATTATAGGACCATAACGAGATGATAGTTTTTGAAATGATCTATTTGGAAAGGTATCTAGGAGATGGAGGTGTCCAATGATGGGGAGGCCTAATGGACTTGGAGGAAGATTGTATTTCTTGTTCTTGAAACAAGTTCCTAACAAAACCATAAAAACTAGAGAAATGAAGAAGATAATGGTGTACAAGAAGAAATCATACATAGACACCATATTTACTCTGTGTAGATATGTTTGTAAGTCATTCGCGCACGTCTACTTATATGTGTTTTTCATTGTTCATAATGATGAAGTGCTTACGATTTCAAGGACTTCAACAACTACCACATTGTAATTTGTACAAACCAAACCAAATTGATATGTGGCCTAGCATTGGCCGTGCTTGGTTCTTTAATGTTAAGGTGAAAAGTCTTGCCATGAATAAGAGTTTCATCTAGACAAACTAAGAAGAAAGATTTAGAAACCAAAACAAGAAGTAGGTAGTTCTGCGAGCTCACTGTCAGTTTCACTTTGCACGTCTTCGTAGGTTATGGCGCTACCTCGTTTCAATGAAGGACCACACCAATTTGAAACTTCTGATAGTAACCGTATTCACCACACACACAAAGATTCCAAGGATCATGAGAAATAGATGATGGAGTTAGGTGCGTTTTTCTTTCATTTTATTTAGTAGTATTACGCATTTGAGACGTATATATTCGGATGAGTTAGAGGCAGGTACGTCTCTATGTACACACTGTAAAGCAAAAAAAAGGGTTAAACTGTTGTCATCAGTAAGCAAAGTCAAGCTTCTTCATAATTATGGTGTACTAATTTCAGATTAAGATCCTATCTCTAATGTTAAGTACTGTAATGTCTGTCAAGTCTCACCTACAACTGAAAGCTAAAATCAACCAACGACGAATATATCAACTGTAAGCAGAAACCAATTTAATGAGAGCTTACTAGTTAGGTAATAGGTACGATTACTTGTTTGGACTAGAAGCAACTGCATTATGCCCACATATATGTTTTATCACGACATATACATGATGCAATGAACATTATTTAACATGGCTGATGCAAAAGTCAGTTCTTTGCACTGGGCTTCTGCCATACCAATAGACCTAACTATTATCTCCAGGATGCTATAGTTAATTTGGAAAACTTGCTTTTCAACCCTCCATGATGGTCTTGACTTTTTCTTTTTTGAGTTTTTTGGATTTTTTTTTTTATTTCTCTCTCTCCAGTTTGGTGGTTAGCCTTGTGCTGTCCTCTAATAGGCTTTTCATCTTGATATAACTTTTATGGGCTTTTTGATGATATATCCTTCTCATGGTTTCTTAATAATTCACCTTCACATTAGAATTTAGAAATCGGAACGAATTCCTGGATTAAATCTTCTGAATTAATTTCTTAAGAAAAGTGGACGACTTGCTAAAGCCTGATTTCAAAGAAATTCAATCTGTAATTGCGGATGAGCCCAACTTGGCTGTGTTGTTGGTTCAACGGCAGTAATTTAAATCTGATGGTGTTGTAGTCAGATTGTAGGAACATTAGTCTCTTTATATTTTGGTTTACTTTACAACAAACTAATAACCAACTTAAGTTGTACCTTGTCTTCTCATTTTCTGAATATGGTTATGTTGGTATCTATTGCTTAATGTGACTAAATGTGAGCAGTTTAATATGGTTATAACAAACTAATAACCAACAGTCTGCCGTAGAACCATTGAAGTAGCATTTCCACCATTTTACAGGCGATTCAAATACGAGTTAACGTTCGCATTGAGACGGCGACTAAAAGCTCTTAGAGAAGATCAAGAAGCAAGTGAGGAATGAGTTGAACTGAGGAGGGAGATAAAGAACGACTTCCAAAACTCACTCCTGAAATCTGGGAAAGTGCAAGAGCAGATGTTTCAGTTGGGATTCATTCTGTTATGTTCATAATTTTTTTAATATCGCTTGTGTTTGCCATTAATAACGTCATGTATGATTGATTATTTGTTTGTTTAAGTCATAAATTAGATGAGCATGCATTGATATCTATAGATAAACTAGGGTTTGAGATCTAGAATTGTCAAAAGATCCTTGTTAGAAGTAGCATAACATAGTTGTTAATGTCGGGATGTTACCATACAATTATGTGTAGAAACGTGACCTAGGTTAAATCCGTGTGGCTCTTGCGCCGGATTGCTTAGAATAACCTCAACTCACAAAGGACATTGCTTTCATTAGGTTAAACTTGAGTGATTCTTGCGCCAAGTTATTCGTTGAAAAGTATTCAAGGAGTGGCTCTTGCGCCTTTGATGATATTAGGAGTTTTGCGGAAGTAAGCCTACGATAGGATGCTTTAGGGTTATTGATATTAAGATTAAATGAATGTTAAGTGTGATTCAATTGATAACATGTTGGAAGATGGAAGATGAATTCTCTAACCAGTACTTCTTATCAAATATATTCGTTATAATCTATTTGTTTTAGTATAACTTATTTATAACTACAATCAAAATCCCCTTGTTTCCATAAGCAATCAAAATAACTTGACAACCCATATCTCCCTGAGGAACAAACTTGTTCTTATTACTATATCTAATCCATATTTGTGAAGTAGAGAACTTGAAAATAATTTTACTTGGCTGACAACCGACCGTATGTGCGACCCGTAATGTGAGATGGAAGACCATTTGTACCCACACTTGAATTCGTCCACATAAAATGTAAATTAAATGCGCAAGTATATGTGCGAC
>JAJJMC010020841.1:86897-129306 GCA_023531435.1 Papaver californicum | reverse complement strand
ATTCGTCCACATAAAATGTAAATTAAATGCGCAAGTATATGTGCGACCCTTAATGTGAGATGGAAGACCATTTGTACCCTCACTTGGATTCGTCCACATAAAATGTAAATTAATGTGCTAGTATATATACGAACCTTAATGTGAGATGGAAGACCATTTGCACTCACACTTGGATTCGTCCACATAAAATGTAAATTAATGCATAAATATATGTGCGATATTTAATGCGAGATGGAAAACCATTTGTACCCACACTTGGATTCGTCCACATAAAAAAGCCAATAACAATACGGATTAATTAAAGTCAATTTTAACATGAACAATATTAGTTGATTTTGATATTGGATGGAAGACCATTTTTACCCATTTTTGATTCATCCTTAATTAACAATTAAAAAAAAAAGTTTGGTTGTTATACCTTTAATATAATATTAAGCTTGGAAAAATCCTTGCAACAGTTTAAGTGCTTTAGATAAGTATGCTAAAAAATAGTTAAAGTACTAGCAATTTAATCATTTTCCAGCCGTAAACGACAAATTATGGCTGAGAAATGATTAATATCTAGTTGTAAAAATTTCACTTATCAGTTCCTAGCCGTAATAAGCGTGTATATGAAAATGAATCGGTTAGGAATTAATCATTTCCTAGCCGTAAATAGTTCATTTACGGATAGGAATTGATGAATTCTTAGTCGTAGTAGGTTTGTACTCTGTATGAAAATGAGAAATTCGTCATTTTCCAGCCGTAAACAACAAAAAAATTACTATCTACCGCTAGGAAATGATTAATTTCTAACCTTAGATAAATTACTAAGTTCAAATCAGCTGTAAAATACCCAACAACTAGGAATTCTTAATTTTTCTAGCCGTAGATGGACTACTTACTGTCAAGAAAAAATGAAACCCTAGTCGTAGTGAGTGTTTACTACTAGGAGTTCATCTATTCCTAGCCGTAAGTAGTTCCTGAAAATGATTTTTTTTTTTTATGAATAGTTGTTAGATTTAGGTTTATTTATGGAGGAGGGGTATTTTTTACTTTCGCTATAGATTAGGTACCCCCTATCTACATTTAGGATATTTGAATCCCAGTTAGCAATTTGGAATTCGGAAAACGTACGAGTAATATACGGATTCGTAAAAATCAAATTCGTTCAAAAATCCGGTCAACGGTTTGTGATTCGGCAATAATCCGGACCGACATACGTACGTGTATAATTCGTTTTTGAGATATGAATTCGGCAAGACAAATTCGACATACATTAACTTCTAAAATATGTTATTTTTACTAAAGTTGAATGATTTTAATGAATGACATTGGTATATCCATAATCACGGATTCGACATCCTTTAATATTTATTTTTTCAAAAAGAAATTAGATGTTAGAAAATTAAAATATGATTAAAGATTGTGAGGTAGTGATGATGTGGTAAAGTATCATACGGGATTTGTGGTTCGTTAATTCGTAAATACGCGTATAATTCGTTTCAGAATAAAAATTCGTTAAACTAAATCGGACTTCCATACGTATGCGCATGATACATGTATAAAACGGATGCGAAATAATTCGTGTATAATTTACGAATAACTCAGAAAATAGCTAGCTAGGATTTGAATCCACTGCAGCCCCCATAAAAAAAAGTCTACAGCCCCATAATAGGGTTCTTAATAATACCATTTAATGCATTTACTAATAAAATCTAAGAATTCAAGTAACCTGGTCACTACTGTGATCATGCATGTCTCTTAATTTGTACTATCCTTTTAGCATTGAATGCTACAAAATCTTATGAAGTTTAGAAAATAAATGTCCTCTTAGCTAGCTCGATTCAGCCATTAAAACACAGGCGATTTCACCAAGCTATATATTTAGGAGCCTCAAACTGTTATTAGTTTTAAACCCAAAAACTTATACTTAGAAAGAAAATCAATCAACCATGTCTACCCAAAAACAAGAAGAAGAAGGTGATCACATAATAATGATTCCATTCATGGCGCAAGGTCATTTCACACGTTTTTTAGCCTTAGCAAAGTTTATCTCTCAGAGAAGACCAGACACTAAAATCACTATTGTTAGTACTCCTCTTAACGTCAGACGCCTTCAATCAACCCTAAAAAATTCAGAAACACACAACATTTGTCTAGCTGAGCTTCCATTCTCAAGTACTGATCATGGCTTACCACCCAATTCTGAAAACTGTGATTCTTTACCACCTCATCTCATCACAACACTCTTGTACGCATCACAAACTCTAAAACCTTCTTTCGACAACTTTATAACCGAAACCATAAGAACTGAAAAACGTCTCCCTAATTGTATTATCTTTGATTTTTTTCTCGGTTGGGCTCAAGATACTGCGAAAAGTGTTGGCACGTTTAGTTTTGGTTTCACTCCTGGTGGGTATGGAACGGCTATGTATTTCTCAACCTGGTTAAGTTTTCCACGCGATAAAGATGGTGATTCAAATGATCTTATTGAAGAATTTCACGTACCAAAATTCCCTATTACGTGTCGACTACATATATCTCAACTTTCTCAACCTGGTTCAGACATAGAAGTCGCTGCATTCGCTAAATTTTGCCGGACACAGATATCTTTTTCACAGAAATCGGATGGAATGTTGTGTAATTCTATTGAAGAAATTGATGTTGTGGGTTTGGAAGCTCTTAGAAAGCATATGGAGTCAAAACCAGTTTGGCCTATCGGTCCTTTACTTCCTTCATTTTTACTGCAGGGTAATAATCAGAATAAGAAGAATGGATCTGTTGTTCCTCACTCAAGGACAGGGAAGGAATTTGGGATATCTCCAGAGAGTTGTATTGAGTGGTTAAATCACCAAAAACCATCTTCAGTTCTATTCATTTCATTTGGTTCTCAAAATACAATTAGTCCTCCAAAAATGAAGGAATTAGCTCTGGGTTTGGAGAAAAGTGGCAAGTGTTTTATATGGGTATTAAAACCACCAAGGGGATATGAGAATACATCTGAGTTCGAATCGGAGTGGTTACCGGAAGGATTTGTTGAGAGAGTGACTGAAACTAAAATTGGGTTTCTGGTCAAAAATTGGGCACCTCAGTTGGAAATACTATGTCATAGATCAACAGGGGCATTTCTTAGTCATTGTGGATGGAATTCAGTGTTAGAGAGTTTGAGCCAAGGGGTGCCCATAATTGGATGGCCCTTATTTGCAGAACAACCATATAATTCAAAGATGTTACAAGAAGAGATGGGGGTTTCTGTGGAATTGGCTAGAGGAGATGAAACTGAGCTATGTAGTGAAGATGTGAAGAAAGTAATTGAACAAGTAATGGATGGTAGTAAAGGAGAAGAAATGAGGAACAAGGCAGCGGTGATTGCAGAGAAAATTGGAGCTGCAATGAGAGAATATACGGATGAAGCAGGTGGTCATCAGAAAGGGTCTTCTATTAGATCAATTGATGATTTTCTTGCAACAATAATTTCTGAAAAATTAGTCGTGGATCTTTAATTGCACACATTTTTTTCTATTAAGCAGTCTTGCATTCTCCCTCTATTTCTTCTTCGTAATATGGGGTTGGATCGTTTGTCTGTCTTACTTTAGATTCCAGTAATTAAGTTTTGGTTTTCCTAGTTGGATGTCTAGTTTATGTTCCCGTTTAACTTTCTGTTTGTTTTATTTTTATTTTTCTCAATAAATTGGTCCCTCCGTGGAGTTTCTCGCAAAAGAAAAAGAAAAAACAAATGCATGAGCATGCAACAGAAAGCTATACAAGTTCGGAGGCTTCATGACCATGCCTTTAAAACTTCAGTCTTAAACTACAGGATATTAAGTTGCCCATCCAATGCGGGATAATACTCAACACTTTCAAATAACATCAGATGATATAATCTCAACACTTCATGCAAAAAGGCCTAATGCACAACTGTAAAGGGCCTCACAAACTCACAATGGTTGGGTCTTACATTTGGAATGCGTTAAGCATCAGATTATGTAATGCCAATGTATTGCATTCAAGCTTTGGATCATAGTAGGCAGTAGCTAATACTGCAGTTCCTTCCCAGGAGACATTCTCCTCCTAGCTAATATCTTTATTCACTTTACTTGTAAGATACTGATCGTATTTGCCATCAACAACTTCAGGTAGAGGTGTAAATTGGACCGTACCAGCACGAGCAGAACCCAGAGGATGGCACGAGTACAACCCAGAGGATGAGTTAGCTTATCACGACATAGGATGGCTGCTTATGTGCTGTGTTGGACCAGACTAATCGGCACAGTGACACAACACGTCACGCTAAGAATTAATACACGTCGTAACATATATAAAACACTATACAATACGATATAGTGTAACACATTTTTTTGTGTATTTTACAAAAGAGTATTTATTCTAACCAATTTTTGATATTTTATTTTCGTTATGTTGAGTTATATCTATAATAACACATAATATCTGAAAAATATCAACTTTAAAAATTGTAAAATAAATGTGTCAGGCACAGCACAGCACAACACACCCTCAAACACGGCATAACACGACACGTTTTAATCTCTGACACGGTACATAGCACGCTAGGCTCGCCTCTTAATGGGTTGTGCTGGGCGGTGCCAACCCATTTTACACCTCTCGCTTCAGGTATCATAAACCTCTCTGGTCGAAATTCTATGCTCATCTTTTCTTGTATCTTTTGAGGGTGCTATCTTGTTGGCAGTTAGCACCCTTTCTTATTTAATTTTGTCTTTACCTTTTGCCAAAAACCAAAAAAAAAAAAAAAACAAAAAAGAAGATAAAAAGATAAAAAGAAAAAGAGAAAAAAAGGGTCGTTCCAGTACTTAAGGTTCCTATTGATGGACTATACATTCACAAAACAATCTAGTTTTAGCATGGAAATTATAGCTACCTATCAGGCAATCTTGTGTGGATTCTATAGCATGCATGCGTGGGTCCAGGAGTGTTAAGGTAAAGAAGATTTGGTTCTTTCCACCAAAATAGCACATATAAAAATCTTACTTGATTTGATTAAGTATAACATTCTTTTAGATTAAATGTTATTAGTCTAATCTATTAGATTAATTAGATTAATTATTGTTAATTAAACAAGGATAGTTTAACCATTATAAAAGTATAATGGGTAGGAAAGTTTTAAAATTCATATCTAATAATCCTATTTTATCATCACATAAAAAACCCTTTTATTAAAAAGTGTGAACTCGTATACGAGGGTTTTTCCAAATACCAAGAAAATAATGTGGCCTTTCATCCCTACTATAGTTGCTTGGTCTTATGGAGTGAACTAAATAAGAGGAAATTCGAGCAAAATTATTCCTTCAAGACTGATTTGGGCTTAGGTCTACAAGCTCGTTCTCTTTTACTCTATAGGGTTTACGCTGCTGGCATAAAGATGCATATTAATTACTCGCGAACAACGCTTGATTGGGACATTTTGTTTATGTAAATTTTCTTTTTAGTGGGAGCTTGTCCAGTTTTATCTTTTGTCAAGTTGTATATCTTCTCTTCATTAATATATTTGACAATTAATGAAAAGTTTTCAATTGAATCTATCTTGATTACAATGACACATCACTATCCTTTTATACAGACACTTGACTGCATTTTTAGTCATGCTAACAGTGTGACACTCTACTTGTACAGGCTGTATTACAGGCTGGATTACTTCATTTATTTTACATGTGACACGTTTCAATATGGTGATTGTGTATGGTTGTTATCCCCCCTCAAGCACATGGGTTGAGGAACAACACAGAGCTTGCTTCTGAGATCAGTAAATCTGGATTCTGGCAGGGATTTGGTGAAGATATCAGCCAGCTATAGTAGGGTGTGGATGTAAAACACCTCAAGAGCATTATCATGGACTAATTCTCGGACAAAATGATAATCAATGTGGACATTTTTCATGCGAGAATGAGAAACAGGATTCGATGCTAAGCTTATGGAGCTAATGTTGTCGCAACCTACACGGGGAATTCCAGTTGGATGAAAATGTAACTCACGAAGAAGAGAGCAGAGCCATACCAATTCTGCTGCAGTGTGAGCCAGTGTTCGATACTCTGCCTCAGTGCTGGAACGTGCGACAGTGGTTTGTTTGCGAGAAGACCACGAGATGATGTTAGAGCCAAGGAAGATAGCATATCCTCCTGTAGATCTTCTATCGTCAATTGACCCTGCCCAATCCGCATCCGAATAAGCAGTGAGGCTAGTGGTTCCCTTTGTAAACAAAATACCATGGTGTAGAGTTCCCTTTACATAACGCAGTATACGCTTGGCTGCTTCTATGTGCCCCGTTCTCGGTTGGTGCATAAATTGGCAGACAAGGTTCACAGCAAAGGCTATGTCAGGACGGGTCCAGGTTAGATACTGTAGAGCACCTACTAGAGAGCGATATTCTGTGTGGTTTGGCAGTAGCTCCCCTGATTCTCTTCTTAGGATAGTTGAAGTAGCCAATGGAGTGTTACAAGGTTTTGAGCCACAGAGAAGATCTACAACATATTTTGTTTGAGAAAGGAATAGTGATCCAGTTGTTCTTTTTACTTGCAGGCCCAAGAAGTAGCTTAACTGGCCCAAGTTCTTGATTGGAAAATGGACCTGCAGACTTTGAATAACATGTTGGAGATGAGTTGGAGAGCTACCTGTTAACACTATATCGTCTACATATACCAAGGCAACATTAATAATAGAGTCCAAATGATAAACGAATAGTGAAGTATCAGCTTTAGATTGTGTAAATTTCAAACCTAATAAGCTTGTACTCAACTTTTCGTACCATGCCCTTGGCGCTTGTTTTAGCCCATATATTTCCTTATTAAGAAGACATACTGCTGTGGGCCTTGCTGGATCAACATAACCTGGTGGCTGGGCCATATAGACCTCTTCCTTGAGTTCACCATGAAGAAAAGCATTTGAGACGTCAAGTTGAAGAATTTCCCAATCAAATTGGACTGCTATAGATAAAACTACTCGTATGGTTGTAGGTTTAGCTACTGGACTAAAGGTTTCTTCAAAATCTAGGCCTGGTTGTTGATGATATCCTTTAGCCACCAACCGGGCTTTGTATCTTTCTACAGACCCATCTTGGTTGTGCTTGATTCTAAAAACCCATTTACATCCCACAATGTTGTTGTGTATGTTTGGTGAGTCCACTAAAGTCCAAGTCCCAGCATTAACAAGAGCCTGATACTCATTTTGCGTTGCTTCTTTCCAAACTTTGTCTTTGTAAGCTGAAGTAATAGATGTGGGTACTGTGGTAACAGTACTGAGCAATGCTTTACTTAATGGATATTTTGTTGTCATGTAGGATTTGGGCCTTTTGTGTCCTGTTTTTGCTCTTGTCAGCATTTGATGACTATTTGTAGTAGTGACTGATGTGTCTGATATGGATTCCTGGGCTGCTGGTATAGTTTCTGACATTGTAGAACCATCTGTAGAGGCCAACATTGAAGGATCAGCTGTAGAAACTATCAATGATGGAGAAGAATTATCAGAACTGGTGGAACAAGTCACTAGTTTTGAATAAGGAAATGATGTCTCATCAAATGTAACGTGTCTAGAGATGTATACTGTTCCAGTAGTTGGATCAAGGCACCTGTATCCTTTGTGATTTAAACTATATCCAATAAAGATACAATGACGACTTCGTTGTTCTAGTTTGTTGGTGGTGTATGGCTTCAGCCATGGGAAGCAAGAACAGCCAAATACTCTGAAGGACTCATATGTTGGGGATTTGCCAAATAGTACTTCGTAGGGAGAAAGAAAATTAATGGATTTTGTTGGCAGTCTGTTGATGATAAAGTTTGCTGTTTGTAGAGCATCAACCCAAAATTGTGTAGGCAAATTGGACTGACTGAGAAAAGTCCTTGTAATTTCCAACAGATGTTTGTGTTTGATCTCAGCTACTCCATTTTGTTCCGGAGTGTGAGGGCAGGTTAGCTGATGAATAATCCCTTTTTTGGAACAAAATTCCTTTAAGAAGTTGTTGATAAATTCACCACCATTGTCTGTTCGAATAGTGATTACAGTAGTAGACAGTAAATTTTCTAATTGAGTGACTAATGACACAAAGGCAACTTTAAACTCAGATTTAGTACACAGTGGAAGTAACCAGCAAAATTTGGTGTATTCATCAACTATATTAGCATAATAGTGTTTCCCAGAGACAGAAGCTACATGACATGGTCCCCAGAGATCTATATGAAGTAGCTCTAGTGGTTTTACAGCCATTGAAGTAGACATTGTAAAAGGTAATTTCTTAGCTCTACACAATTTGCAATCAGTGCAATGAAGAGGTTTTGAGAAAGTACTAGGCATTTTGATGAAGGAGCGTAGACGTTGCATAGTCTGAAAAGAAGGATGTCCAAGTCTTTGATGAAGCATCAGAATATCAGATGTTGATGTTGAAGCCAGAGCCATTTGTTGAGGATGTGGAGGAACAAAAGTGATTGGATATAGACCATTTCTATGTTGCCCTTGAAAAAGAATTATCCCAGATGTCTTGTCCTTTACAGTGAAGCCAGATGAATCAAAAATTAAACAACAGTTGTTGTCAGTTGTAAACTTGTGAATTGATAAAAAGTTATGAGATGCCTCAGGAACAATCAGGATATCAGTTAGATTAAAAACATGATCACTGACAAATTTATGTGTACTACCTTTATGTGTAATTTCCATACCTGCACCATTTGCCGTTTGGATAGTGTCCAGTCCATCATAGAGAGTTGATTCTTGTAAGATTTTGACATCAGATGCGATATGATTGTTTGCTCCACTATCTGCTATCCACTCCTCTTCATCAAAGATATCTGCGGCTGCTAGCATTGCGCTCAGATTAGATGGAGGAGCTCTTCCTGATATGTAAAGTTAAGCCGTTGAGCACAAGTAGTTGCTATATGGCCTGGAGAATTACATATTTGACAGACTGGTCTGTCTCCAGAAGAAGTTCCTCTTCCATTTGTAGATCTTGGAAAGAAATTAGGATTTGGATGCCTTGGACCATTATAGAACTGTCTCTGATGTGGTCTAAATGTTCATCTAGAGTTAGAATAGTAATTTCTTGGACTTCCTCTTCCAGTATTGGAGAAAAATGCTTTAGCCGATTGCTCTTCTTTCTGTAATTTTTGTCTTTCTTGAATAACCGTCTCTTCACTTATGAGATTATTATGCAGTTCGATGCAAGTCACCGGTGGATTTTGATGACGCATCGAAGTTGCAAAAGGAATGTAATCTTCATTAAGTGCCTTGAGTGTGATTACGACTAATTCTTTATCAGAAACAAGTTCACCTGCTGATGCCAATTGATCTGAGAGAAACTTGATTTCACTGATCAAGGATGAGACAGATTTTGTTCCCTGAGTGATTGATAGCAGCTTTGTTCTCAATTGAATGGAATGAGTTGATGATGCTTTACCGAATCGATCTTCTATATTCTTCCATAGTTCAACAGAAGAATTGGATTTTGAAAAATATGCAATCACCGACTCAGATATTGTTGAATGGATCCACATAGTAATGGTGGAGTCCTCATCCAACCATTCAGTATAGATGGATTATCAATTTCATGTTGTTGATTTCTAGGACTGGTAAATTGAGGAGGACATGGAAACAATCCATCAAGAAATTTCTTGATTTTGAACTTCTGAATGACTGGATGCATTAAATTTTTCCATGTGTAATAGTTGTCTTCCTTTAGTTTTAGCTGAATGAAATTGGTTAATTGATTCAAAGGTATTTTAGAGAAAGAGGTTGAAGTAGTATTTTCCATTGAAGAAGATGAAAGAGATGATGATGGGAATGTTTCGATCATGAAAAGGTTTATGGATCAATATCTTGATTTGATCAAGAAGATATCAGAAATATGAACAGCTGCAGTGAAGACCAGTAAAACTACAAATAAAGATTTTCTGGTGCAAAAATATTAAGAATAGATCTAATCTTTCTTAATACTAGAAAACCAGAGAAATTCATTTGTAATACAGATCAATGATTTCTAGGCAGCAATAAGAAGAAGTAGAAGATGAATTTTCTCTGTGAGAAGAGTAAGGTTTTTGATGCTGCTCAGTAGATGATGTAGAAGAATGAATGAAGTTATAAGAAATGAGATGAAGATTTCTCGAGAACTTACAGGAATTTAATGGGATGCAGAAAATTGTCTGCCATGCTGTTGATGTTTGTCTGATCGAAAACTGACAAATTGAGATTGTCAAGAAAAGATGATAAATGCTTCAACAATCGAGACTGAAATGCGTTGAATCGAGATGAATCATGAATGATTCAATAACCGAGAGTTGAAAAAGAAAATGAGCGTGTTCCCAAGATGAACAGCTCTGATACCATGACAATTAATGAAAAGTTTTCAATTGAATCTATCTTGATTACAATGACACATCACTATCCTTTTATACAGACAGTTGACTGACTTTTTAGTCATGCTAACAGTGTGACACTCTACTTGTACAGGCTGTATTACAGGCTGAATTACTTCATTTATTTTACATGTGACACGTTTCAATATGGTGATTGTGTATGGTAGTTAATATTCCCTTCTTATTAAAAAAAAAGTCAGTTATTTATATGATATCGAAAGAAATTAGTTAAGGAAAACAAAAAAACACCAGTAGGTGGGGTGAGCATGGTCCAGATTCGGCCGGTTTTAATCTCATCTACATCATGTCCAATATATTATGGATTTCAAGTTTGACATCTGCGCCCAATCAATTAACACCCAATAAATATGTATATAGATGAATTGGATACGGATGACCCAATAATTATCTTTAATATAAATAAAATTATAAATAAAAAGGTTATATGGACTTAATTTCTTTTATAATTTATATAGTACATAAAAATTAAAAAAATAACATTTAGATAAAACCAACCATAATATATATATATAAGTTCCATGAGCTAACATTTCAGAAAACAAATCCTTATAATAAGTATCACCCATATACAAAAGTTTTGATGTCCAAAAAAACAGTAAAACAACACAACAACATCATAGTCTACACACTACACGGATTTTTAAAACAACATCTGCACATAATCTAAAATTTGTTGGGTCCACCGACTTACACACGCGTCCAATCCACTCAAGTACGGGCTGAGCACCCACCTACAAAAAAACCGGTGGGCCGGATTGGATCGTAAAATTGGTTCCCAAATGCTCACCCGTACCACTCTACTAGTAACATCAAGAAATTCCATCAGCTGTTCTAGAATGGGCCTTTCCTAAGAAGCTTTAGGCCTTTAGGGTAAAAAGTAAGCTTTTATTAAACATTCTTTTTGCTTCTCTTGCCGTGCAGCAAAGAAGAAATCTAGAAAAGAAAAAAATTGCTAGCAGAAGAATTTACGCTGGTTAGAGCTTAATCGAAACAATAGCAAAAAGATGGAGAGGTGATGTCTTAGAAAAAGTACTTTCTTGATTACCAATTGAGGCAGCTTCACATGCCAAACGTGTATGCACAACTTGGAGATCAATCCTCCAGATGTAAAACTGGAGTTGAATTTGGTGGCGATAAGGTTGAAGAAGAACTATTCTATGAAGATAAGTATGATCATTATGATCGTGTGAAAATGAACTGCTACTACACGCAACACACTTACGACGAAGATAGATCATGGCAGATTTATTCCAGAATTCATGGCAGGGTCTTGCAATGGTTTGGTTTCTTTTGGCAAAAAAGGAAGATGCTAATCTCAATATACCACAAGTAGGCAAGGTTAAGCAAGACTGGAATACCTTCAGATACAGTAAGTGCTTTACATCACCATTCAAGTGGAACTGGTTTCTATTACTCCTAGTTGGAACTTAAAAACTTATAGCCTGGAAGACAGAAAACTTACATTAGGCAGGAGCAAAATACAGCTTTCAGTATCCTAGAATCTTGCAATCAACAGAAAATGGATAAAACACCAAGCATGATAAAAGTTTACAGGGATGCATACCGTTAAGCACAACCACAGGTCGATTTACTAATTTATATACCACAACCTAGCTCAAATCTGGACGTCTTATTTCAAATCTGCAGCCAAAACCTGGAGAGCTTCGAAAGCACATTCAATCCCCAAGTTTATTCCTACGACTGTCAGTTTCATATCGATTACACATCAAGGTTGAAAGGATCAAAACGGGTGCGCAGGTCAAGTAAGATAGGATTGGCCATGGGAACAGTCAATCCAGGTCTGTCAGTCATATCAACAACTTTGCTGCCACCACTGCTAACTACCTCCCAATCCAAGCATTGGATCATAGCAGCCAGTACTGCTGGTCCTGCGAGTAGAGATAACCAAATCCCAGGACACCCTCTCCTCCCAGTACCAAATGGCAGGAATTCAAAATGTTGCCCCTTAACATCCTTGTTCACTCTACTTTGATACTGATCATATTTGCCATCAACACCTTCAGGTATCATGAACCTCTCTGGTCGAAATTCTAAGGGGTCATCCCAGTACTTAGGGTTCCTATTGATAGACCATACATTCACAAACAACCTAGTTTTAGCTGGGATATTATAGCCTCCTATCACGCAATCTTGGGTGGATTCTCTAGCGAGCATGGGTGCAGGCGGGTGAAGACGAAGTGCTTCTTTAAAAACTGCTTGAAGGTAAGGAAGATTTGGTAGATCAGATTCATCCACCAACCTAACATTCCTACCCACAACTGAATCTATCTCTTCCCTAGCTTTCTGAAGCATATTTGGATGATTAATGAGCTCCCCTAGTGCCCATTCAGTAGAACCAGCTGATGTGTCTGTCCCAGCCGTCATGATATCCTAATAAGCCACAAAATTAAGCGAGACAATATGTAAATAAACTCTGAAACCCATACCTCTTACTAAAAAAAGCTAACAGCCTAACTTAACCATGGCCAAGTCCAATAGCAACCCACCCCATTATGTGCTCAAATGACTACAGAAGTTAGTACTAAAATAACAAATTACAGAGTATTAGCAGCATATCTGGAAAGGTAAAAGGACAAGGGACTTACCAAGAGGAAAGCCTTAACATTATCTCTGGTAAGTTTGACCTCTGAGTTCACATCTTCTGATACGTCAAGTAAGATATCCAAAAAATCTCTCACCTTGTTATCAACGAAATCACTATTCGGCTTCCCTTTCCTCTCATTTCTTACTTCTTCACGCTCCTTGATGATTCTTTCAAGCAAGATATCATATCTGCCTCTTATGTCAGTTGATTTTTTAAGAAACCCTTGTAAATCTAGGTTTCGTACAAAACCAAAAGAATCTGAGATATTGAACTGACCAAAAATCTCTGTAACCTCCCTAACCAGGGAACGAACTTCCTCTCCCCTCTCTTTACTTGCAGAATACTTGGTACGAAGCATCATTTGAGTAATTATGTTATTCGAAAGCTTCATGAGTTCTTCTGAAACATTTACTCTTTCCTCATTGATAGATTTCTTCAATAACAGCTGCACTAAGTTCTGAATCTCATCTCGCCGAATGTGGCAATGTTTCTTAAGAGCCTGGCCACCGAGGAGCTCAGACATTAAAACTTTTTTCATAAAACTCCAGACAGTTCCAGAATGAGTGAAAGCAAAGCCCGCAGAGTTGTAAGTGAGGTAATCGATGGCGATGGTTACAGGACGTGAACCAAAGGTTCGTTCATTGGTCATAAGACACTCTTTTGCTAATTCAGGAGAGGAAACTATGATGCATGGAACAGAACCTAGACGAAGATGGATCAAAGGACCATATCGGATTGCGAGTTTGTGAAAAGATCGGTAAGGGACGATGTCTATGAGGTGCATATGTCCAATGATTGGTAATCCTATCGGACTCGGTGGGAGTCTACATCCTACTCTTTTTTTGAATGAAAAGACAGTCCCTAGCAGAACCAACAGAGACAAGATGAAGATAATTGCATAGAAGAATAGGTTAAGCACCATTATTCCAGTGAACGCACACCACACTGTGCCTGGGACTTGGATCTCTTTGTCTGTCTTTCTATCTTTCTCTCTCTAATTATATCTTTCCTTATGTAGGAACTACTTACAGCAAGAACGATTAAACAAACTCTAAACTGAAAACTACATAAAACTGAATATATCAAGAAAACTTCAAACCAATAACATAGATTTTGATGTTTCTGGAAGTTAAGACAAAGTTTTCACTTGATGATATATTTTTCAGTTTTCAGTGGTGTCACTATATGAGAATCATTGCCCCACTCAAAAGTCAAAACTACCACCACCATTATAGATTAAACTCAATATAATACATAAAGGAAGAATAAAGGTAAACTTAATCAAATCCCACTAGGCAAAGTATTCCTTTTCATTTCAACAAAGTAAAAGCAAGAATAACAGCATCAAACAATCTAATGTAAACACGGTTCATATTGGCAACATTCAACCATCAAAATTTCCCATAACAAGTGTTCCTAATGTCTCATATGTATTCATGAAAAACGAATTACTTAGTTTGCAAAACTTTCGCTAATAAAACAGAAACATAAATGATCTTACCAACCTCAATTTCCCGAATAACGCTCCATATCTCTTATTCAACTAGTCTGACTATCAGCCATTTGCGAAAAAACCTTAGTAGCCATCATGTTATCCTCGAAATACCGATGATAAGGATGATCTTTCGGAACCAATTTCTGATACTTCTCAAATGATTTTGCAGCTTCCTCCTTTTTCCTCAACAAAGTATAAATTATCCCTTGACATAAGTAAGGTCTAAAATCTCTAGGCTCCTCTTTAACAAGCTCTTGATAAACATTCAACGCTTCGTTATAGTTCCCTTCAATCACTCTAACTTGAGCAATCAACAATCTAAAATCTCTTACATCTTCTTTCTTATTCTTCTCCTTCTTACATTTCTCCATTGCATTCTCAATTCTCTTCAACACATTCTGTAATTCTCCAGCTTCCGATTGCGACGCTGCCATTACTAAACCATGATAAGCTTCCACTGACAATGGGTCTTTGGATAAAATTTCTTCAAACCCTAACGTCGCCGCTTCTGCTTCACCTATCGAACTCTGCAAATGAGATTTCAGTAATGGCCATTGAGGGTCAGATGGATCGATTTCTATCAACTTATCCAGTATCGTCACTGCTTCTACTACTTTCTTATCCTTAATCTTGTTTTCCATTAGTAATTTCAAGCTTTGAACATCATTAGGAAGTGAATCAATGGCCGTTTGTTTCTCATCAGTTGGCTTTTCTTCATCTTCTTCCTGAGCAATCTTTGTTTCTTCTTCTTCGGTTTCTTCAATAGATTCGAAGGTCTCTGGAGGAATTGGAGCTGCAATTGAGGGTTTAGTCAACTGATTCAAGAACAGTGAAGTGGTGAAGATGGTGATACATGTGGTTTTGATGAGTGATGAGAGTGAACTTTTGGGGGTTTTATCAAATTGGGGGTTTTTGTTTGAAGAAAATGAAGCTTTGAGGATTATGTTTGATTTAGAAGGGGTTTTGAGTGAAATTGAAGAAATGGGTTTTGAGAATTGAAGGAGATGATGGTGATTATTGGATGAGAGATTCAGGGGACGATGATTGAATCTTGTTAGGGATTCCATTTTATTTTATTTTGGGAAGAGAAAGGAGAAATGAAGAGCTAAAACCCTGATCCTGATGAGAAGATAAAATAGGGATTGAACTGATATCCTTTTGATGTTGTAAGAGCGTCCACAATGGGACGACTATAAATCAGGACTAAAGATTAAATTAAGTCTTTAGTTCCGAAATGGATGGCACAACGGGACAAGTAGATTTAAGGTTTAGTCCAGAAAATCAACTGTAGCAGATTAAATCTGGTCTTTTTTCTGGTCTGAACTTCGTTTAGTCGAGCGGCATCGTAGTGAACCGCCTAGCATCAAGCGGCTTTATAGTGAACCGCATGACATCAAGCGTTATTCTGGACAACGCTCAAACACACTGGCGGTAACCTAGGAATACGCCTGATCAAGCTCAGACCTAGGACTATGCCTGATGGAACGAGGCTCTAGGATCATGCCGGCGTAACACTAGAATACCGCCAAGTTTGAACGTAACCCTAGGATACCGCTTGATCCAAGCATTACGCTGATACTCCGCCCAAAGCAATACACAGTAAACTTAGTAAACTAAATGATACTCAAAGTAAATTAAGTATACTAAGCGATACTTACACTAAGTTAAGTACACAAAGGAAACAGTAAGCTAATGTATCTTTTACAGCGTATTGTATAAGCAAATTAATTATGTGGGCTTAACATATTAAGTTAACTAAGCTAATATACTAAGTTAACTAAGCAAATTAATTATATGGGCTTAATACATTAAATAGACTAAGCGGTACTGTAGGAGTCCGCATTGTAGCTAATGTATCCATTACACTAAGTTAACTAAGTTAAGTAATGGAGCGGTATTGTAGGAGTCCGCTTGGGTTTTGTAGACGGGACGCTAGGGCATCGTCCGTGTTTTACCGTACACACTTTTTTTTGCACATGTACAAATCTATCAGGCGTGATGCTGGCACACCGCCCCATCAGGCGATTGTCTAGCGCTCTGCCCGTCTCTTGGGCGTGGTCCTAGGAGACCGTCCACCATCAGGCGTTATCATACGTTTCCGCCCACAATTATCAAGCGTTCTGCTAGGAGTCCGCTTGCGCGCGCAAGCGTTATGTTAGGATCGCGCACGTTTCAACAAACGATACGCTAGTACAAACACCATGTGTTATTTAAGAGCCCGCACGACCATTTACTATTGTTCTTGGGCCAGACCAAAGACTAAAATTTTTAGTCTTTGGTCTTTTGGGATACTCGTCCCACTGTGGACACCCTAAAGGACTAAATGGTCAAAGTCAGTCAATGTCAAACAAAGAAATTTGACTTGGCTGCCAAGTTCAATGTTTCATATCCCAGTCATATAATCTGAATCTGTCTGTATCATGACCCATATGTTTCGAATCGCGATTTAGTTTTATAAATTCTAAATCTATATCAAATTATATGTGTATTTACGAATTATTGATCTATACGATGATATAATATTTTATCATATTAATATCACCAATTACCATTATCTATTATATTTTTTTATTTTCAATATCTTGCATACACCAATCTAAATCTATACCACTGATATATATATATTATTTGTTAACTGTATCGTATATTTCATTTAAATCATATAACCTCATAGTACCTAAAGTAAAATTATGTTGAAAATGTTTTTTTATAATTTAATATATCCCGAGTTTTATACGCCGAATTCATATATCTAAAATGAAATATACACATAAAAATGTCATTCTGAACTATCCCCAAATCAAGAATCATTGACCGAATACTAGACCAGATTTATAATCCGTTAAAACGAATAAAATACATACGGTTATGATCCTCCGTACTCTAAATTGCCAACTGGATTTCATAGTTTAAACGTATAACACCTTTAGATTTTATCCTCTACTAGAGAAGCATTTCTTAGTATATCTTGTAAGCTGAGTTCGGTGTGGTTAATCACTATAATTTTCTTTTGTGTTTTTCCTATAAACCCAGTTCAATATACTTAATCACTATAGTTTTTTTCTTTTGTTTTCAATTTTTTTATATAGGTAGCTGCTGTATCTCTATATATATAATTGGTGTAGATGTCATAAGATCGGCCAACACTGAATTTGTTAGGATCCTTCTTCTGTGACTCAAACACAACTGTTATTCCTGACCAAATGGTGCGGTAAGCACAGAAAAAACAAGTTATTACTAATTTATCTACACCGTAATACAAATTATGTCTATATCCTTTTTTATGTTTTGCTTTTTCTCAACCTTAATCAATTAGAGATTTAGTATCTTTCTCACTGTGTCCTCTGCATTACTTGCCACTAATGTTTAGTTTCCTCCCACATCTCATGGCTTTTCTCACAAGTTCTTTTAGCAAAATCTTATTTAGTTGATACAATACTAAGAAATTCACACCAGCCCCCGCTCCAACAGATTATTAAGTTTTTATTTTGCTTTTGGAATCGAAGGTACAATTTAAGATTTAGGCCAAACTCACAAGTCACATGTATATATACATAATATACATAGACCTATTAGAACACCAAGATGAGTAACCGTAAGAAAGAATTTAACATATTGAGTTAGGTTTGAACATCAACATGCCCAGTACTTATCAACTACCCTAAAACAAAGGAATTACATAATATATTCAAAACAGAAACTAACTACTTGGTGTTGCGCGTTTAACACTCCCTCTCAACACCAGCTTCCACTCCTTCCATCATGCCAAGCTTATGACAGAAGCTTGCAAACTTGTTACCACTTAAGCCTTTTGTGAACAGGTCTGCAACTTGATCTTCAGTGTTGACATGATGTAATCCAATCTCTTCTTGAAGAACTTTCTCCCTAATAAAATGATGATGCACTTCCACATGTTTAGTTCTTGCATGAAAAACTGGATTTTCTGCCATTCGTATTGCTGAAAGATTGTCGCAATATAATGGAATAGCGTACTCAACTGGCTGATGCAAATCTCTTAATAATTGTATGAGCCAAACACACTCCTGAGGTGTCATCGCTGCTGCTCGATACTCGGCCTCTGTGGTTGATAAAGAGACTGTCGATTGGCGTTTACTACACCATGAAATATGCCCGCACCCAAGCATAAAAACATACCATGTGGTTGATCGTCGGGTATCATGATCACCTGCATAGTCGGCATCGCAGAATCCAGCTAGCTTGCAAATGCCATCATACACAACACCATAGCCAATTGTACCTTTTACATATCTCAGAATTCGGTGGACAGCTTCCAAATGAGGCTTCTTTGGAGCTTGCATATATCGACTCACTATCCCAACTGCATGAGAGATGTCGGGTCTGGTCAAAGTTAAATAGATTAAACTTCCTACCAACTGTCGATACATTACTGCATCTTCTAAATCTTTTCCTTCATGGCATACAATTTTACATTCGGCTCCATTGGTGACGAAATCGTCTTGCACATCAGCATTCCAAACTTTCTTACTAGGTCTATGGAGTACTTTTGTTGATGAAGAAAAATCCCCTTCTCAGTTTGATCAACCTGTAGACCGAGAAAGTGCTTGAGTTGGCCGAGCTCTTTCATCTGAAAGCGCACCGACATGTTCTCTTTTGTTTGGAAATTTCTTCTTCAGCATCTCCTGTAACAATTAAATCGTCTACATACACCAAAACCACAGCTAGCTTGCCTCCAACAACTTTAACGAATAGACTAGAGTCTGCAGATGTTACCGAATAACTACTATGAGTGAGGAATTCAGCAATCTTACCGTACCACGCCCTGGGTACTTGCTTCAATCCATAGACATCTTTTCGAAGCCTGCACACATGCTCCGGATAATATCGACTTTGAAATCCCACCGGTTGATTCATATAAATCTCTCGGTCTAGCTCCCCGTGCAAAAATACGTTCTTCACGTCCATTTTCCACAGTTTCCAACCTTTGCTAGCTGCCAATGCAAGTAAGACTCGCATAGTTGTAAGCTTTGCCACCGGACTGAACGTTTCATCGTAATCCAGTCCGTACTGCTGAGAAAATCCCCGAGCTACTAGCCGTGCTTTAAATCTCTCAACCGAACCATCTGTTTTCCGCTTCAACTTATAAACCCATTTGCAAGAAATAAACTTCACATCTCTTGGCTTCGGCACTAGCTCCCAAGTATGATTGCGTTCTAGTACAGAAATTTCCTCTTCCATGGCATCACCCACTCCGGATCGCTAGATGCTTCTTCAAATGTTTCTGGTTCATGTACACCAATATCTTCTATTATAGCTACATTGGCATACCTGGGATTTGGTCTTTGAATTCTGTCTGATCGCATGAGTACAGTTGGTGGTTCGTTTTCTTCACCCAATTGTTGATGCACACCTGTTTGCCAAGGATTATCAATTACATCTTCTATATCCTCTTCAATTTCGGCTTCTCCTGTAACCAACTGAATTTGGTAAGATTATAAATCAACTGAATTCTCTTGTTGTACTTCATTATCCGAGGACCACATGAAGATGCTTCGTCGAACACCACATTCTGAGACGTATAACACTTTCCAGTTGAAGGATCACAACACCTCCACCCTTTTCTTTGGTTGTCATACCCAACAAAAATGCACTTAACAACTTTCTTATCCATCTTGTTACGTAGATGATCAGGGACAAGTACATAGCAAACACATCCAAACACCCTAAAGTGGCTAACTGTAGGTGTCTTGTTTAATAGTTTCTCAAAAGGTGAGACAAATTGTAACCTTTGTTGAGGAAGTCTGTTAATTACTAAGGCTGCAGTCTTCATTGCTTCAACCCAAAACCGTCCCGGAACTTTCTTAGCATGAAGCATACTCCGACACACTTCTGCTAGGTGCCGATTCTTCCGTTCGGCCACTCCATTTTGCTGTGGTGTGCTTGCACATGTGAACTGCCGACGTGGTCGACACTTTCGAAGGAATTCACCGAACTCATCTGAGGTATATTCTCCTTCATTGTCCGTACGTAAACAACGAACTTCTTTGCCAACCTTAGCTTCAGCTTTCTCCTTGAACTCTTTGAATTTCTTAAGAGTTTCAGATTTTTTCCTTCATAAAATACACCCACACACACCTTGAGAAATCGTCAATAAAAGTTACCATGTACTTCATTCCACCAACAAAAGCTTGCTTGACAGGTCCAAAGACATCGGAATGAACCAGCTCGAAAGGATCCTTTGCTTTAAACTTCGAGTCTTCATATGACAGTTGATGTGCTTTCCCATATGGACATCCAGCACAAACTGTGTCTGTCCTCACTTCAAGGTGTGGCAACCCCTTTAACATCGACTTCTACATCATCACGTCTAGCTTAGAATAGCTAACATGACTCAGCCTCATGTGCCATAGGTTTGTTGTTTCATTTCTCCTTGTCTTGTCTACATATGCAGTCTCCGCGGACAACACATAGACTGACTCTACTCTTCTTCCTTCCATCATTGGCTCCTCTTTAATCTCAACGTTGAGATAGACCTTCATATCTTGTGGACCAAACACAACATGATGACCGGAAGATGTTAGTTGTGCGACTGAAAGTAAATTCTTTTTCACACCTGGGACATGGTAGACATTTCGGAGTGGCATTTCAGTAGCACTATGTCGAGGAGGAACTATTGAGGTACCGACATGAGCTATCGGTAGCTTTGTGTTGCTTGTTGTTACGACGACGCGACTTCCTTTGTATTCTCACACGTCCTGGAGCTTCTCTTTATCACCGTTCATATGATTTGAGCAGCCTGAGTCCACAATCCAATCATCCTCATAGTTGATTCGACTAGATGTGTTTGTGGTAAAAGCAAGCTTCTTGTGTGTTGATGCTTGCTCTTCTTCTTCTACAGCTAGCAAGGCCTCAACATCCCACTCCTCTTCTTCTACAACTAGCAAGGCCTCAGCATCCCACTCTTCTTCTCCCTTGGAAGTAGCAACATTACTCTCAACTGTTCTCTTTTTCGACCAGCAAGCTTTGGCCATGTGACCTTTCGTGCCACAGTTATAGCACTTCCCTTCGAACCTTTTATTGCTGCCAAAATTCTTCGAACCTTCATTCTTCCATCCCGATCCAGAGGTACCTTGATGTCTGGAATTCCACTTGCTCTTATTGGCAAAAAGAGCTTGTTCTTCACTCTTCAAAGAGACTCTACCTATCTACTTGGCCAATGCTTCTTGACCAGCCAGCAGATTCTCAAATTCTACAAGTGATGGTTGATTTGGCCACCCCTGTACTGCAGCAACGAAACCTCTAAATTCTGGTTTCAAGCCGTGGATAATGATTCTCTTTGTCCTGGTGTCCCCAATTGGAACTTCAGGATCCAACTCTGAAATCTCTCGACAAAGCGATTTCACCTTGTGGAAGTATTGGGCAATTGTCAAGTCGCCCTGTGATACTGACAACAACTCGCTTTCAAGAAGTTGAAGTCTCGTGTCATTCTTCTTTGAGAATAATTTGGCGAAGTTATTCCAAGCACCTTTCGGAGTTTTCGCATCTCGAATATGCTCTAGCACATCTTCTTCAATTGTTGTCTTCAAAGCGAACATGGCCTTGCCCACTTTGATCTTCCACTTTCGTAGCATACCATTCGCATCCTCTGCTTCTGGTTGTGTAGCTTCACTGCCATTTACCACCTCCCACAAATGTTGTCCTTGCATATATGACATCATACAAGTAGACCAAGAGTTGTAGTTCTGATTGTTCAGTTTTTTGACTCCGCCAATAGCCTGAAGATCACCCATCTTGTGTTTTGAAATTACGGTGACAACCAAGCTCTGATACCAAATTGTTGAACAAAACAGAAAGAAAACAACGACTTGCAAAGAACCAAAAACCTGATTTTTCTTAGTCTTTTACTGAAAGTAAAATGCCTTAAAAAGAGGCTTACAACTACAACTAACAAAACCAAAAAATAGGAAGACCTACTACTCCTATAACATCAACATGCCCAGTACTTATCAACTACCCTAAAACAAAGAAATTACATGACATATTCAGAACAGAAACTAACTACCTGGTGTTGCACGTTTAACAAAACTGACCATCAAATCACCAATGACAAACAATATCTCAAAAAAATAAAGAGCTTGGTATCTAACTGACATGCGAAACCAAATGGTATGTTCAAACCTAACTCAATATGTCAGAAGGGTGGGCTAACTCAATATGTTAAATTCTTTCTTACGGTTACTCATCTTGGTGTTTTATGTGAGAAACAATTTTATTCTTCGATTGTTTTATGAGACATGTGAGAAAACTAGATATCTAATAGTGAGATGCTCTTAAAACAAACTGGTTGGCTATGTTTTTGCCGGTGGATCATTAAGATAATCTTTCGTTCTGGATGAAGTTTGACTAGTCTTGTTGACTTCCTTGATGTGGCAGTGGCTTACATTTGTAGAGAATAAAGATTGATTTCCAAAATTAAAAGAAAATTAGTATAGTATTCCTGGTAAGGTTTGTTCTTACGGAAATTATCGAGAAGTATTTGTGTCAGGAAATAAAATTTATCTTTTTTATTAATTCTTCCTTCCTTCTCTCGTTAAAAGAAAAGTTTTCACTTTTCTAGTTTTAGCCTTATTGGACAATCAGAAAAATAAAGCTGTGCTAAAAATAAAGTGATCTAATATTAAATCTTGTCGTGTCAGTGCTCTATTAATTCATTGTCGACAGCAGCAGATCTCCGTAGAATCAAGCAAATTATCAACCACAAACAAACAAATGTGTCTTCGTCGACATCTTAATTTACCTGAAAAGATAAAGAATTTGATTCCCCAGTGCCCTCTTTTTTCTTTATAAACAAAGGCCTAACATTAACATAATCTCAGTCTCTCTTTCCCTCAGTACAATCCATGAACATGACCACCATGAATCTACTCATATTTTCTGTTCTTTTGCTCAGCTCACTGAATATCACAACAATGGCTTTGGAAGTCTGTGTTAAAGCAGCTGTTGGTGCTCCTGATCACCTTGGCGACTGTAAGTTCATCATCTACTGAACTAAACTAAACCCTCTTCTTCTTTTTTGAGTTCTTTCATGGGTTTTGTTTGTTTTGTTGATTCTTAGGTCCTTTCAGTCAAAGGGTTCTTCTTACATTAGAAGAGAAGAAAATTCCATACCAAATGCATTTGATTGATCTTTCTAACAAACCCAAATGGTATAATTTCAAATCTGATGATTTTTGTATTCTTATTGTTTGAAGTTTGAACTCAATCAAAACTGTAAAAAAGGATGTGTGTCAATTGTTGATTTTTGGATTCTCACTTGGCACATCCCCAATCTTCCCTTAGGTTTTTGGAAATTAATCCAGGAGGTAAGGTACCAGTAGTCAAATTTGATGGTAAATGGGTTCCTGATTCTGATGTTATCACTCAGATTCTTGAGAAGAAGTACCCAAAACCATCTCTTGTTACTCCGCCTGAATACGCCTCAGTGTAATCTCTCTTTCTCTCTAAATTTTCAAATGTGATGCTCATTTTATTACTTGGTTGGTATGTTTTGATGATGAATTGTTGAACCCATTGTCACCTGATGGCAGAGGATTGAAGATATTTGGATCTTTTGTTACCTTCTTGAAGAGTAAGAATGCTACTGATGGTTCAGAGCAGGCATTGATGTCTGAATTGTCTGCATTGGATAAGAACCTTAAAGCTCATGTATGTGCTTTGCTTGTGGAACTATTAGTTTCGTCGGTAATTTATGTGTTCTTGAAAATCAGTGATTCTTTTCTCTTTGTTTTCAGGGTCCTTATGTCAGCGGGGAGAAGATATCTGCTGTTGATTTGAGTTTGGCACCTAAGCTTTACCACCTTGATGTTGCTCTTCGGCATTTCAAGAATTGGAATGTTCCAAGAAATTTGACTCATGTCAAAAAATACATGAAGGTATGCAAAGTGCTTGTTCTTTTTCATTACCCGTAATTCATATAATGAGAGTATCATACTTAATGAATTTTCAGATTAATTGTATTGTGTATTGAAGAGTCATCTTCATGGCTTTATCCGTTGATCTACGAGTTCTTCTATTTTTTAATTGCAATTTATTTTTAATAGTTCAGAATAGTTCTTGTATAAAATACCGCATCTTCAATCACACAGTCCTTGTGTTTGCGCTTTTCCTTCAGGCTTTAGGAACCGTTTTTTTTTTATTGTTGTTTTGAAGGAGAAAGATGGTTTTTAAATTTACAACATTTGAAGATACATTTCAGTTTCCATTCTGTAACGTAGTGAACTCAAACAAAGACTAGACTTCTACGAGTAGTTACAAGAATCTTTATTTTCCAAAACTGTTTCTGGAATCTTAGTATATCGCAGAAACCTCAAAATAAACTGCTATTAGAAGATATCCTTCCAGTTGTAGACAGACAATAGGTGTGATAGAGTTGTGGCAATAGATCCTTGTCTGCTGAAGAGCCGCAAAAATCAAAAGTGTACTAGAAAAAATTCATCGTGTAATGTTTTAACTGCTATGACCAAAACATTGCAGCTAGTATAATGGGCCATATGAGCTTTCCCAGCTGGGATAAACCCACTTGAGTCCACCAGCAGATTAGGTGAAAGAGGTACGAAGGGGAGCACCAACCTTCATACGAGATAAATTAATGCACCAAAAACTGAGATGGCTGTTAAGCATGTTTTGCAGAAGTGTGGCAATTGGGCAAAGTGTGGTCTCTCCTCGGATAATTATTATGTGTGAAATATTGTCAAAATGAAAAAGTTATCTGAAAATGGGATTTTGAGATTTCAAATGAAAGATTTGATTCGATAGAGGAACCTGGACATACAAGCAATTAGTACATGGATTTTACGTGTGTACACAGTAGAGGGAGGCCATTTGACTGATATCAAAGCAACATCTTGGTCTAGTAGATATGCCAGCGAGGTAGTCTGGATAGTCATGGGTTCATTAGATTGAGATAAGAAGCCTGAGACCCTTCTAGACTTGTGTTACAAGAACTTGAAAATTGTAGGACCTAATATCATTAAGAGAAAGATTGTGCAGTCAAGGATCCCATGAGCAAATGTCTGAGCCACAATCCACAGAGATGGTAATGTGTGTTTAGAGCCCTGCCACTGTCATGGTGGCAACCAGTAATGTTTTCTTTCTCAGACATAGGCGTCATACCCATTTTCTCAATAAAGCTTCATTGAACTGCTATAGTTATTTCCACTGTTTATGTTCTTCTCTTATGATATAACTACAAATTTACTTGTTGACAGTTACTTTTCTCCCGAGAGTCATTCGTCAAAACTGCAGCAAAGAAGAAGTACCTCATTGCAGCATGGGCACCCAAGGTCAATCCTTGAAGAAGAAGAAGATTGTTGTTGTTTGTCAATCTCAAGCCTGTAGGTATTTATGATTTTGATGCAATCTATTATGTTGTATGGCAGTTTTGAACAGTTGAACTAGGATAGCAAGTTAACAGGCCATGTCCTGGTTAGTCCATATATCTGTGTAACAAAATATCTGTCATGTTGTATAACATTTAGCTAGGCCTGTACAGGCTTATGCATTTTTAAGTATGAAACATAGAGACTTATCAAGACCTTCAAGATATCCTGGTGTTTCCACAGCAACCTGCAACTGAACTTTGAAAGCCTGGAACCAACCAACAAGGTTTTTCTGACAGAAAATTCAGGATTTGGAGAATGCTGCCGTATGCGATAATATGGCTGGTGTGGAATGAGCGAAATAGATGGGTCTTTAGCAACAAACTAAGGCCTAGCGATGACATTATACTTGAGGTTAGGCAATCGATAGTTTTATGGGCCTCGGATTCGAATCATTTTGAATCAATCCCTCTCGACAGTATCCTTTACAACTGGGAGGCTGTGATTTCTCAATTTCTTTTTAACCAGGCACGTCTCGCAGCTACTTGAAAAGCTTACCTTAAACTGGAATTTTGAGATTAAAAATGAAAGATTTGGGTAGAGAATTGTACCTAGTGGTACGTGGATTTACGTGTACACAGCAGAGGAAGGCCATTTGACTGAAATCGTAGGACGTAGGAGCAGAGTGGTATAGTAGATGTGTCTGTCAAGATAGTCCAGATCGATAGTCATGGGTTCATTAGATAGAGATAGGAAGCTTGAGACCCTTAGAGCAAAGCCAGTGGAGTGGTAATTGGCAAATGAGATGGACGAATTTAAAAAATAGCTTGGTAAATGAGTATTTGTAGGAGTTTGTCCATTATGGCTCAACTTGAACCGATCGGTTTAACGTGAGCTGAGCTGAGCTCAACTTGCACCGGCATCGTCCCAAGTTAAGATGATTGGCTCAAGTTGGACAATTAAATTAGTTATTTTAATTTACTTCATTATATATATTAATTTCAAAATATAAACATAATCGATTAACTATAAACTATTTATTTATATAAAATACAGATCATATTGAAAAAAATATTTGTTTACATAAAAAATGGGTCTATTAATTAAATTTGTCGATCTTTCATAGTGAAGAATTGAGTTTGTCAAACCACGTGGTTTGGCTATAGACTCGTGGTAGCAAAACTTGGACTTTATAGGACCAAATACCATTAGGGGGAAAGAATGCTTATAGAAGGATCCCCCGATTAAATGCCCGAGCCACAGTCGACAGAGATGGTAATGTGTTTCGACAGTTCTCAAAGAAAATACCCTAATCATACTTGAACCGAAAATCCGTCCAAGTGAATAACTAAGGGACACCACGTTAAGATGTGCAAGAAGTGGCAAGATTTTTTATTTTGATGTTAGATCAATTTGGGAGTAATTTTCTTTTTCCTACTTATGGGGTGCCCATGGGTCTGTCAATTTGGGTTGGAATTGGAATTGGAATTTGGAATGCATAGAAATGGCCTTTCTACTTTGAACTTAGATGTTTTTTCTTTGTTTTGTTTTGGTTCTTCTTCTTTTCTCGGAGGTTCAGGAGTTATGCCCACCTTATGTTTCCACTGGCCGGCATGCGTTTACGCCGGGTTTTGAAATGCAACTTGTTATTTTGTGCCTGTACATTGTCTTTTTTCTTTAACTACTCTATGCATCATTATGGATCACTTAGCTGCCATTGACAAGCAGAAGTGTGGAAAAAGGCGGAGAAAATAAAAAAAAAAAACCAATATAAGCAGATGATTTTTCAGTAATAATGACATTATTATTGATAACAACAGATAGAGAAACATCAGTTAGCTAACCCAAACCGAAATTCGAAAGAAAGTGGAGAAGAAAAACATATATCCATGAGCTTGCATCTTCTTTTTCACAGAACTTGGTGTAACCCTTTGAATCCATTAAAGATTCAAGTTCTGCTGGACTTGATGGTCTCACTTTGATCATCCATCCATCTTCATAAGGACATGAGTTAATCTAATCAAAAATGAAAAACATAACAACAGTTATGGTGCCAGGCGAAACAAGCATATATTGTGCACAAATAGCATTCGTCAGTTTGGAAAGCTGATTGATTCTTTTGTATTTCATACTTCTTTAATTTAGTCACACTATAATTACATTGAGGCGTTACTTAGATTTATAGTGTGGCGATAAATGTCTCATAGGAGATAGGAGATTGGGCTCTTTGGCTTTCTGGTTCGAATAGATGGTGGTTTTGTATGTAGGTGATTGAACTGGAACCGATGGGATGACATGGTGAATAATTTGTGACCGAATAGGGTTAGTGGAATTGGGTTGGGGTAAGGGATAGGAGATTGGATTTGATTGGATGATGGGTCTATATTTCTGATGGATACGGTTTTTCAGTGTCAGATCAGGGTTATTATTTTTACTGTTCGAGTGGATAGTGATATCGGGTATAGGTGATTGAGCTAGAATCGATGGACTAATAGGGTGAATTTGTGGTTGAATGGGGTTACTGGAATTAGGATGAGGTAAAGGATAGGAAATTTGGATCGATTTGATGGTGGGTCCTGATTTCTGACGGAAACGATTGTTCAAGGCCAGATTAGGATCATTGGTTTTCTGGTTAGAATGGATAGTGGTAGCCGGTTTGGTTTGACCGGTGAAGATGTGCGGTGAGCTATTGGCCGGAGAAGTTGGAGATTGGCTGGACAATAATCGGTTGTACTTCTTTTGTAAGGATTGATTTGTGGAAGATAGTCCTGTAGGTTTTAGCTTGAGATCATGAGTGGAAGTGACCACGTCCTGCAGTCTAGAAAGATGGTTAGTGTCCTTTACTACAGGTGTGATCTCCTGAATTTCATCCACTTCTTCCATCATGTTTCTCTTTTTGGAGGAACGGGATTTCCTTGACTCGCCGCAGGTACAATTTCGATGATCGGAATCCATTGTTTGAGATGCGGGTTTTAGTTTGAAAAAAGCACGAATTTTGTGGAAGTACTTTGCAACATCCTTATAAACTCTCGATAGTGCCGCACACTGGCGCATCGAGTCACCAAAATAGCCACATACAAGTTGCGCTTTCTAATTTCAATCTCAACATCAACGTTCATTCAGGTGTATGTAGCTAGGTATCATCAAAGTGGGAAAGAGATCATCAGGGAATACCAGATAACTTAAATTGGACAGTCGTCACTCATCACCACGGGATTTTATACTAGCTAGTGATTTCTCTGGGTCAAAAAACTTGTCTACCAAGTTTGCTTAAAGAAAGAGATAAAAAGCAGGACGACTTGCAACAGAAATTAATTACACGACGATTGTAATTCAAGAAAACGCGTTGAAACAGCTCTGAAAATAATTCCTATTCGTTGAAAATGGAGTACTAAAAATTCGATTTCAGACGGAGAAGATGTTTAAAACTAGGAGGACCTATGAAACATCCACCAGGTAGTGATATATGAAAACACATCATGTGGCTGTGGGAAAGTTAAGTGAGTGCGTTTGTGTACACAACTGACTTTTAAGGTCGCGTCTGGGTAAGTGCCTAACGAATTACATACCTAAACACGCATTCCATATTTGTTGTATCAAAAAAAAAAAAAAAATCACCATGGTAACTGCAATTTTAACCCAACCACCTGGACTACATTTAATTTCCATAATAAACTTAAGGCCATGTTTTTATTATTGTTTTTCTTGCTACATCATTTCATTTCTCTTGTGAGTACAAATATTCTGATTGATACGTGGCGCCATTTAGAGTCCAGATCTACATTAAGATTATGTTACATATAAGAAGCATGTAATTAGAGAGATGCACTAAATTTTCGTCTAGTTCATTTTACCTCATCTCGAGAAGGAGACGTGGAAGATCCGCAAGTTATCTTCTGACGTCACCTATACGTAGCATCTTCTAGAGATGTCAGACATGTGGGTGGATTCCACTTAGCATTAAATGCTGAGTCAGGGACGTAGAGACATATGGAAATTACTTAGCAAATCAGGATCCTGAGTGGGATCCCAACGGGCGTAAGAAAGGGACTTATCAGTCAGTTGCGCAACTAAAGATAATTGGCAAAGGGAAAGTCAATAAATACTAGACCTAATCTCAAGACAAAGTATCGAACATTTTTTAGAGCCAAGAGAGAGAAGAAAGCCCTAAAACCTAGTCAAATCACCTCATTGTAATCATAGTCTTTCTATTCCCACTTGTACTCAAATCAAAGATACTTAATAAACTATTAAGCTCATTACCCCGTGGACGTAGGCATAACCAAACCACGTAAAACTATTTGTATTCAGTGTTAACTTAGTTGTTTACTTTACTTATTGTGCATTTACTGAGATCATTGTGGCTTGCTTGCTCATTGACATTATCTGAGTAACACAACCATATTAACGAATTTCAATGCTTAACTTGTTACAACAAAACTTACACTGAATAGTTATCATATTTATTCTCTACGTAAACTATAGAAAAAATAGTAGTTACAGTTTGGCTCTAGAAACAGGGACCTTGTGTCTTTATGTTTTATTATCTTCAGCATTTTAAGCTCTCTACTTGTTTTTATCTTCGTGAAATATTTTTTTTTCAAGATCTAAGAAAGGGAGGGATTAAACATTACTATAAAGTACACGTTGCATTCTTTCATTCTTGGTTTGTTGAGTTTAAACTTCTCTCAGCAGATCCAGAATGGTAGATTAGGAAAATTACTGGTAGGAGAAATATACGCTACAATTCTTCGTCTTTGTGTAATTGTTTTATTACTTTAATCAAGTATGAATTACTTCCTTTATGTGGAATAACTTGCAAAAGGTTAAGTTGCTACATTAACAAACCTTGTGATAGCCATTTTATTAGGTTCAATCTAAGATGGTGAAATCAGGCCCGGTGCTAAATCAAAGAGAAAGTCAGGTACAGACAAGAAGTCAAACAGCTGCGAACCAGGATATGATAATCGTCTCATACGGCTATGGAAATCTCGCAATTGATACTGGAGACAACCGGAACAATGATCGTGCGCATGGAAAATGAGCAACAACACCAACTGAGGGAATGAGGCAGAATCAACTCGTGCACCAGCAGGATTCAAGCAGGACTTAATCCAAACTTACCTTCGACAAGTAGGGTTGAACCACGTATAGGGGACTTAGGTCCTCAGCTGGTTACTGTTCCCGTGGTGCCTGTGCCGCAAACAGAAAATGGGGTACCTATCAATAACCAAACCAATGGTCATGATAGGTCCGATGAGATTGCGTTGTTCAGAGCTCAGTTGACAGAGTTAGCTAGAGAAAACAAAAAACAAGCGGATAGAATGCTTACGATGACCATGGAAAATCAGGATCTAAAGAACCTTCTCTCAAATAGAGCAGAAGTGTCCGCTCTGGGGATACACAAAAGAGTAGAAACGTCGCACGCACGGAACAAAAGGAATAGGAAACTCTGTGATGAGATACCTAGGAAGCGCACTCTTTTGGAAAGAGTAAACCAAATCCCAGAAAAGAAGATGGTAGTCCATCATGCAAACTCGCATCAACAAGTACAAAGCGCATCCAGAGCAGATTCTACCTATAATCCCTCTAGGGACATAACTATCTCCACCGCAGGAATTCGAATATCATATATGCACCATAACTGTTCAGACACTTTACGTGGTAATACGGTACGAGCTAACATCTTACCTTTCACCTCATGCTTCACTAGAAAATCATAACTTCTTATTTTAGACAGTGGACTACGGGAAAAGTCAAATGAAAGTGTATGTGTGTAGCTGTAGACCCAATTCAGGTTCCCAAACTTAAAGTTTGTATAATATTAGGTTTCGAAGCTCACTTAACCTTACTTGCACTTCCTATACAAATTCTTGTTTCCCCTTAATCGGATGCCTAGTTACGCCCATAAGTGGTGGTCCTGGTGGAGGGAGGACCAGGGAGGCACCGGCAAAGGCCAAGGTGGTCAGTTGTTTAAGCTTAGCTCGAGTGTTTGAGTCGAATCATAGGTTGATGACATGGCCCCCTACTAATTTTGTTCCAATTATTTTATCTTTTTTTAGGTGGTGGTGGACCCCACTTACATTTAATGATCTGCAGGTTTACGTGCGTGTGTATCAGTCCACAAAACCGGACCCCATGCATTATATGGTTTTGTTCTAGTCCACCTACCTCTCTAGAAACTCTGTGGGAATCAAATTATTTGCTTTCGATTTCCGTTCTGGTTTTGATCGAAAATGTGAAACTTGTGCTGATGTTATTTAACCATAAAGGACATGCCAGTTAAGATTCAAGTGGCAATCACATTCGAATATTTATGTCCATTTTTTAGAACGTAATGCAGATTTGGAATCAGAATAAAACAAAGCTGATATAATAATTTCATCTACCTCTTCTCAATCACCAAAGCTTCTCTCTCTCTGTTTTATAAAATCAAAACGTCAAAAACCCCAGTAGAGTCTCATCTCAATCTACAATCCAAAAAAAAAAACAAAAAAACTCATCTTCTCATCTCTTTCTCTCTACAATCATCTCGCTCTCACAACCATGGCTTTGGAAATTTGTGTGAAAGCAGCTGCTGGTGCTCCTGATCTCCTTGGTGACTGTAAGTTCATTATCAGCCAAAAACCTTTTGAAAAATTCAGTTTCTTTTTAAAGATTTTTTCAGTGTTATTTTCATGGGTTTTGTGTGATTTATTGAAATTTAGGTCCTTTCTGTCAAAGGGTTCTTCTTACTTTGGAGGAGAAGAAAGTTCCATACCAGATGCATCTGATTGACACTGATAACAAACCCCAATGGTAATTATTCCTTTGATTTTTGTAATTTCTTATAAAAATCTTTGAAATTTCCACTGAAAACTGAATAAAGGGTGTATAATGCTTGATTAGGTTTTTGGATGTTAATCCAGAAGGTAAAGTACCTGTTGTCAAATTTGATGGTAAATGGGTACCTGATTCTGATGTTATCACTCAAACCCTTGAGGCTAAATACCCTGAACCATCTCTCGTTACTCCTTCGGAGTATACCTCAGTGTAATCTCTCGCTCTTACTCGTTCAAAATTGTATTTTTTTTTTTTTGTTGAAATCTGTTTTGGTGGTGAAATTGTAATTCAGACTGAATATTGTAGTTAGAGGAATGAAATTTATATAAATTTGTGAAACTTGGGTCATTGAAAATAAAATAAATTGAGGAACTTTGTAATTTAATTGCAGTGGGTCGAAGCTATTTGGATCTTTTGTTACTTTCTTGAAGAGTAAGGATGCTAGTGATGGTTCAGAGCAGGCATTGATCGCTGAATTGTCTGCATTGGATGAGCACCTTAAAGCTCATGTATGTACTTGCTGTGTGCTTGCTCTGATGTACTTGGGTTTTTCGTTATATCTGTATTATGGATTATCAATTTTCGATTTGTCTTTGTTTCCAGGGTCCTTATGTTAACGGAGAGAATATTTCTGCTGTTGATTTGGGTTTGGCACCTAAGCTGTACCACCTTGAGGTTGCTCTTGGACATTTCAAGAGCTGGAGTGTTCCAGAGAATTTGACTCATGTCAAAAACTACATGAAGGTGTGCAAAATTGTTCTTTTCCATTAGACAGACTACATGCTTATCATCTTTTGTGTTTGTTGCTTGTTTAATCTAATTCTTATAACCAGTTGTTGTACATCAAATGAATTGTAGTTATCATGTAACAAACAAATCTGTTACAAGAATCGTCTTGATAGGTCTAGCAGTTTAACTGTTCCAAATTTCGACGAATTCCTTTTTTTTTTAGTTGCATTCTGATAGTTCAAAGTGGTAGTTGTATATTTATGATAAGCATGAAGAGACTACTCTCAACTTTCATTACCTAGATTTTATTAGCATTGTTCCTTTCGTCTTTAGGAGCTATTATACTCTTTTATTAAAAGTGAAATGTATTGGTTTCCTCTTAACATTAGCATCGTTATTTCAACTGAAGCAGAACAATTATTTTGTGTTTGTATTTTGTCACTGACGAGGGTTAATTGAATCTTGTTTTGTTTGCAGTTGTTGTTCTCTCGGGAGTCATTTGTCAAAACCCAGCCAGCTGACAAGAAGTACCTCATCGCAGGATGGGCACCCAAAGTTAATCCATGAAGAAGATTGTTGTTGCTTGTTTCAAGCCTTTAAGAGTAATATGAATTTGATTTAATCTGCTGTATTTTCTGCCATTCTAGAATTAGGAGTGAGTTTGCTGGCCATCATCATGTCATAGTAAACCATATATCTAAGTCGTGAAATGTATTAAGGTGTTCTCTCAAACTTTGATATTTTAAAAATAAAGTTCTATGGTGACGTTGAGTTTCTTTGTGACTTATTATTACCTTCTCTGTTGCACACCTTTACTTTTTGAAGCATTTCGTCACCTTTTTACTGCGAATCAGGTTTAAAAACCTGAGATTTGAGACGTTGTTTCTGAAAACCATGGATGGAGCTTTTGGTTTTACCACATTACCTATTTAAATTGTCTGTTACCAGAATATTTCATTTGTGTTTGACCCAGCATTTTCTCGCTGTGAGTTAAAAGTTTCTTGATTTCTTCTCAGTTCCCAAATCAACTAGACCTCGGTGTTTCACTCAGTTTTCAAATTGGTTCAGTACCCTTCTGGCATCATATTTTCTTTGTCCACAAAATTGATTCCCTCCCTGTAAAAGCTCCATTTTCATTTCCTTTTTCTAGTGACAGCCACTAATACCAGACTTCCTGGGTTTCGCAATAAAATGCTGCCTACCAAAGAGGAAGTCGCGAAAACTATCTCGCCACACTCTAATAGTCAACTCCTCGAGGTGTCAATGGAATCAGAGGAGGAGAATGGTCGGTTAAGTGTTCCAAGACTTACAGTTTGGAACGATAGGTAAGTATGTGATGGTGCTTAAACTTCTCTTTTTACTTCAAATTGCCGTTCTTGGTAGTTTCCAGCTGAGTAATTTGTTTTATAAAATTATACGCACTTTTCAAAAAGAAGATAGAAATATAGAAAGCTTATCGATTAACGGAAGTCGAAATCAGTCAGGCATCCACGTGATTGCGTAAGTCCAAGGAAGGATCCATGATGCATCTACCTTTCCCTCTCTATCTGGATATCTGTTTATATAAACAAAATCCCCACTAGACTCTTAAACCTCTATCTTTTCAACTCCCTCCTCAATCTCACAGCAATGGCTTTGGAAATCTGTGTGAAAGCAGCTGTTGGTGCTCCTCATCTCCTTGGTGACTGTAAGTTCATCAACAACTAAACCCTCCAAAAATTTCCTCATTTTTTGAGATTTTTAATGGATAATCTCATGGGTATTGTTTGTTTTTTATGATTTTGTAGGTCCATTTACTCAAAGGGTTCTTCTTACATTAGAAGAGAAGAAAATTTCATACCAAATGCATATGATTGACATTTCTAACAAACCCAAATGGTAATATCTTTAGATGTTCATTTTGGTTAGAAATTTGTTGGATTTCAATGAGAACTATAAAAAGGGTGTTAATGTTTGATCAGGTTTTTGGAAGTTAATCCAGAAGGTAAAGTACCTGCTGTCAAATTTGATGGTAAATGGGTGCCAGATTCTGATGTTATCACTCAAATCCTTGAGGAAATGTACCCTGAACCATCTCTTGTTACTCCTTCGGAATATGCCTCGATGTAAGTATGGTTTGTGCAAATCTGTTTTCATGATGATTCTATGTTTCAAAGTTCAATGTGGTTTGAGGATATTGTAAGTAATCTTGTGAGAACTTGGGTATAAAAAATTGGTGGAAATTGTTAAACCAGTTGTAATTAAATTTCAGCGGATCGAAGATATTTGGAACTTTCGTTACCTTTTTGAAAAGTAAGGATGCTATTGATGGTTCAGAGCAGGCATTGATCTTTGAATTGTCTGCATTGGATAAGCACCTTCAAGCTCATGTATGTGTTTCTCTCTGTCTGTATATGCTTGTTCTGTTTTACATGATACTTAGTTTTTGTTCGATTGTAGTTGTATTCTTGATAATTTGTGAGTGTGTTCTCTTTCATTCAGGGTCCTTTTGTCAATGGAGAGAAAGTCTCTGCCGTTGATTTGAGTTTGGCACCAAAGCTTTACCACCTTGAGGTTGCTCTTGGACATTTCAAAAGCTGGAGTGTTCCAGAGAATTTGGCTCATGTCAGAAACTACATGAAGGTGCGCAAAAAGCTTGTTATTTTTAGTTACACATACCATATGTGATATGCCTATATTCTTTCTGTTTGTATATCGAAGAAGGTTGTCTTATTTCTCGATAGCAGTCTAGCTGTTCCAATTCAACCGATTTTCCCTGTTTGTTGTTCGCATTTTAGTTCAATGTGCTTGTCTGGTAGTTGTATATTTGTGCTAAGCCTGAAGAGAGTATCCTCCACTTTCATTACATGATTTTATTTGCTCCATTCTTTTAGTCTTTAGGAGTTATTATTCTATCTTGTTAAAGGTGAAATGCTAGGTTTCATGAATTTGGCATTTGTTATTTTAACCGAAGGGACCAATTATTTTTCTGGAAGGGATGAATTTGTAACTTAGTGGTTCAAAACTTGAGAATGGGAAAACACAGCAAATATAACAGTGTTTGTATTTTATCACTGATGATGGTTATATGAATCTTGTTCTGTTTGCAGTTGCTTTTCTCTCGGGAATCATTCATTAAGACCGTGGCATCTGACAAGAAGTACGTGATTGCAGGATGGGCACCCAAGGTTTGTCCATGAAAGATTGTTGTTGTCTGTTTCAAGCCTTCTAATAAAAATTTGATGTAACCTGTTGTGTTATCTGGTAGTCTAGAACCAGGAAATGCTTCAACTGGCTAGCTATCCTCGTGTCCTGGTAAACCATTCTTCTGCGTCTGAAATGTAAAAACAAAGTCATCTTACTTCTATGATGATCTATGTTAAGCTTGTTCATGATCTTTTTATTACCTTATTAGTTGCAAATAACTTTGAAATAGAAAGAAACTAACGCTAGTTATCTGATACATACAGATTTGAACAATCTCATGTACTAGATAAGCCGACTGTGATTGTTGAAAATCTTTACGCTCTCTTTGGCAAAATTCAATAAATGGATTCAAGAATGGTATGGAATGATGGCTTTTATCATCCGCTCTCCATTACCTCCCAAACAATCGATCTAAATGTCACACAATGCTTAGGTCGAAATTGCAAGACAGTAGGTAGTACCATTTTAGCAGTGACAACGCATAACTAAAGCAAACAGCAAACCTATAAAAAGTAGAGAAGGATCCGTCGACATGCTTGTAGTTTGTCAAAGGATTAAAGATTTAAAATGTCTCCAGAAAAAATTTGAAAATAAAAACTGATCGAATGCACCTAAACTTATCATGAATTGTCTAGGACGCGCAACAAAACATAAAAGCGATCATGATCTTACTTGTTTTGGATCATTAGCAATTCTTCGATCTTTTAGTTTTCAATGATCTTTCACCACCACCTCCCTATCTTCCTCTTCTCATAATTACTCCTCATCCCTTTGTATTTCCACCCATCTCATTGCTGCTAATTTCAGAAAAAACAATTACTTTCATAGTTTCATCCAACATTTTGAAAAAGGTTTAATGATTATTTTTCTGAAAAACAATTACCATGTCAAGTAGTACTACTAGATGTGATTGTTATCTTGATCGAAAGCCTTATGAATCAGTAACTGCTGCTAGAGACTCAAGAAGCCATGCTCCTTTGGATATTCGAAGCAAGTAGGGCTCCAATGGAAACAATGCTCTGTTGTATCGAATCAAGTAGTGTAGCAAATGATGCTGCTATTGATACCATGCTGGGCAGGAATGTGGAAGCAAGTAGTGCTGCAATGAAGATTCAAAATGTCTCCAGAAATGGTTTAAAAAGAAAATTTGAGCGCATGTACCTAAACTAACCAATTGTCAAAGACACGAAACAAAATATAAAAGCCACCATGATCTTACTTGTTTTTGATGATTAACAATTCTTCGATCTTTTAGCATCTCTTGTTTCAGTTACAGGTATTCTTGTAGATTCGTTATCGGCAACATCATCTTTGTCAAAATCTTGTAATATCAGTTTCTCCAAATCTTCCAAAGAAGTAACATGAGTTTCTCCCAAATATTTCAAAGAAACGTTGCTCTGCCTGTGAGGAACAACTGCCTCAATGTGAACAAATTCCATACCCTCAGCCTTGTTATCATCCCAAACATTGTAAAAGGTTGAAGTTTTAGGGTCAGAGCAGTAGAGTCTTGTGTCATGACACCACAATAAAACTTCATTGTTCCTTGTGATTGCGAATGGTCTAACATAGGTTCTAAAACTAAACTCCTTAATCCAGTACTCTGACGAACTTTCTCCCTGGCCGTAACTAGTACCACCATTTATCTTGTATGCCCATATGTCAGTACAAAGAAGTTCTATAAAATAAATACAAATTATTATTCCCTCCAAGCAACTTGAGTGGAGAAGTAGTACTAGTTTTGTATTCAAAATCTTTAGAAGGTGGCAACGGAATTGAAAAGAATGTCTCACCTTCCAAATCAAAGGCCACAATCTCACATCCTTGTACCTCGTGATAACTCCGATGCAACCAGTGCAGTGCGCCATTTGCATAGACACCGGAAGATTTCTCGAATATGTTATAGTTATAAGCCGATAAATCCAATGTATCTCCACCCACCACCACCAACGGTGTATACTTGCATATGTCCCTGAGGATAGTGCCTGTTTATTATATTCGCCGAAACCAAACCATTGCAAGAACCAACCATGATATTTCTTGGGATAGAATTTGTTATAAATCTCTCGACGTGATCGTCACCACCAAATTCAACTGACATATGGGCATACAACTAAGTTTTTGTGTCGTAAGAGTAATAAAACAAACCTGGCGTTTCAGTTTTAGAACGGAGGATTCCTCTCCAAGCTGTGCATACAAGTTCGGCATGTAGAGATGCCTCAATTTGGTAACCGGAAAAGAATGTTTTGTAAGATATCACAGGGAAGATTCTCCATCTTAATGCCGTTTAAGAAGTGCAGATAAATCGCCAAATTTATATATATATATATTTACTTATATACCCTAAACCCTAAAAAGAATACGGATCTAAGCCCATGAGTATATCTCCCTTATCCAAGCCCACTTTTTAGCCAGTTACGTGTCATATGACGTGGCACAGTCAACAAAAATACAACACAAAGTCGAATAATTTCTTCTCCAGAGAAAAAAAAAAATCCCCAAATTAGATTTCTAGGGTTTCTCACAATTCTTTCAAGAAAAATAATTTCTTGTATTCAGAAGTTAAGGTTTTACTCTCACACTTTGTAGATCAGATCTTGGGATTTTGGAAGCTTTGATTTAGGAGATGACCAAGAGGAAGTCTAGAAGACCAACTCGTCAGTGTAATCAACCAGCAATGGACGACAATGACGAACCTCCATCTCCCCCTCCTCCTCCTCCAAAAACCACTCAAGAAGCAGTAGCAGTAGAAGAATCGAGGGAAAAACCTACTTTAGAAGTAGAAGAATCACAACAGTCAGAGAATAATGTTCAAGAAACTGAAACTCTAGATGGGGAAGAAAAACAACAAGAACATGATGGAGAAGAAGGTATGGTTGTTTCTCCTTCTCCTTCACATTCAAATCAATGTATAGAAATGTCTGATGATCAAGATAGTTCTTATGTACCACCTCCTGTATCTGCTGATGCTACTACTACTACTAGTGTTACATTTGACCTTGAAAGTCCTCTACCTGTTGTATACAAAAGAGGTCCTAAAAAGAAATCGTTAAATCGTAAACAACAAGCCATGTTAATCAAAAAGTTTGAAGAGATCAAGGATAATCTGCGTGTAATTCCGTTTGTTCCGGCTAAGAAGCTTGATTTTGATAAGCATGAGGAGCTTTTTAGGAAACTTCAGTTGTGGGACTTTGTTCATGTTCAGTTTGATAGAGAGATGAATTTGGAATTGTTGGCGTCACTTATTGTGAATTATGAGCGTACTGCGAGGAGTAGTAATGTGAACAGTTATAAGATCATGGTGAATCGAGCTGATTTAGCAAGGGCTGTGAAGCTTCCTGTGAAGAAGGTTACTCAATCGGAGGAGATTGATGTTGGGGTGTTGTCTGCTGAGTCGATATCGTTTTTGGAAGAGTTTGTGTCAAACTGGATTTTGCTTCATGAGGATACATGGATATTACCGGAAGAGGTTATGGGTTGGGCTAAACTTATTAGAGATGGGAAACCACAGAAGGTTGATTGGGCAGCGATGATTTGGTTTATGGTAGAGAAGGAACTGGCAAAGGGAGCAAAGTTACTGACGTGTTATTATGCTTCACATTTGCAATGTTTAATGAAGTCTCAGCGTAGTGATCTGTTTAAAGACGAAAAAAGAGTTGTGACGAAGGTTGAGACGAAGGTGGAAAGAGAAGTGAGTGTGGATATTAAAATGAAAAGTGTGGAAGAAGTTCAGGTGAATGATTTGGAGAATGAAAAAGATACTGAATTAACTCTTGGGAAGGAAAGAAATGAGATTAAGCAGCAGCAAGTGAGGGATGAAGATGTCATGGACATCGAAGAAGAAGGTAAAGCACCTGCTCATCCCTCAGAATGGCTTTTAGATGGGAAGAAAAAGATGAATGACCTTTCTTTGAGACCCTGCAATTCGAGTAAACTTGAAAGCTTCCTGAATCATTGTGAAGTGAATGATGTAGATGATGACGAAGTAGATGAGGAAGAGGGAGAGGAAGAAGAAGAAGAAGAAGAAGAAGAAGAGGACGATGAAGAACCGTATACAACAAAAAAATATCGTGAGTTGGAGAGGTTACCTTCGGGCCTTCTCCAAGCAATGGAACCGACAGGTATGGCTTCTAACCCATTAATGCAGCCTCATGAGAACAACCCCATTGAAGATTTTTTTCCTGGTCCCAACAGCGACATAACTCAGATGAATATAAGAGGTCCATCTATGTATCCTTGCAAAAGAGAGCTTAGCTCTGAAGATGATATGCAGTATCACCGTTCTACTGATCAAAATAAGAGGATGAGGAACGATGGCCAATGGGACCATAGAGGATCAGGTATTGATATGTTCTTGGAGCAAATGAACAGCGCACAATATAATATCAGAGCAATGTATGCTGAGAAAGAAGCACAAGTCATGGATGCCGAAAGGCATCAGCAAGCTTTGATGGGTGAAGTGCAGTGTCGGGATAGGTTGATTGAGAACCTGAAGGAAGAGGTGCAGAAAAGAGATGTGGCGATCTATAAGTTTGACCATGACCTGCGTCTTATGGGCGATCTATTAGAAGGTTATAGGAAAGCTATGAAAGATACACGACAAGCCTTCTCTGAATATAGACAACGACACCCAGAGCCTGAAGAACCACTTTATAGGGATGTTCCTGGGTCTGGTGGGCTTGTTGTTAGTGTAATGGCATTCGAAAAAATGCAATTGGAGCGTGAAGAAGAGGATAAGATGAAGCGTTGGGTTATTACAAATCAGTTTGAGGAATTTGAACGTGATTGGTCTGAAAAGTTTGAACTAAGTCTCACGAAAGTGCATCTAACAGATGAAAGGCTGTCCAAGTTTAGCGAGGATGTCAAACTACTTAAAGAATTAGCTGCGCAGCGCAAGGTGTCAAAATCAGAATCTGAAGCACTCATTTCCAAGATGGAAGAAGAGGAGGTATAACAGCTGATACACACAATACATTTTGAAATCGTTATACCCGGCAAGCATGTTGATTGTCGTAGCTAGTTGATTTATATATCTCATTGTTAGGTTAAAATGCATGCTCGATTGTTGTGATATAGTTACAGTGACACTTGCATGTCTTTGAGTTATTAGGTTAGAACTGTACAGATAGCATTGTCCATCCGTTAGGGCACTACAAGATTTAGGAGTTCTACAATCTGTGTGATTTTCTAGACCAGGAAGGGTACCACTTTTTATTCTCAAAGCCTCTCTGCTATATAAATAAAGTTCTATTACTTCAATATAACAATCAATTAAAGAATACTCATCCTCCCAACTCTCCCCCTCTCTAGAAACTCACTATCCCAACCATGAAGTTGGAAGTCTGTGTGAAAGCTGCTGTTGGTGCTTCTGATGTCCTTGGTGACTGTAAGTTCCTCATTCAAAACCTTTATTTATACATCTCATTTATTTCATTATCGAGATTTTTCATGGTTAGGTTTTGTTTGGTTTTTGTTTCTCAGGTCCTTTCAGTCAAAGGGTTCTTTTAACACTAGAAGAGAAGAAAATCCCTTACGAGATGCATCTGATCGACACTGTCAACAAACCTCAATGGTAGTTAGTTATGATCTTTATATGTATCATTTAGAAGTGATTTAATCTAAACTAAAGAAAGGGTATATTGTCAATTAGGTTTCTGGAAGCTAATCCTGAAGGAAAGCTACCTGTAGTCAACTTCGATGGTAAATGGGTACCAGATTCGGAGGTTATCACTCAAGCTCTTGATGAAAAATACCCAGACTCATCTCTTGTCACCCCTTCTGAATTTTCCTCAGTGTAATCTCTCTCTCTCTCTCTCTCTCTCTCTCTCTCTCTCTCTCTCTCTCT
>JAJJMC010020841.1:28961-86887 GCA_023531435.1 Papaver californicum | reverse complement strand
TCTCTCTCTCTCTCTCTCTCTCTCTCTCTCTCTCTCTCTCTCTCTCTCTCTCTCTCTCTCTAGCTTTCCTCGTATGGTTTGTTCATATCTGTTTTGATGGCGAATATATGTTTCAAAATCACGAGTAATGTAAATTATTCGACCCATTGTAATTAAATTGCAGTGGATCGAGGATATATAGATATTTTGATACCTTCTTGAAAAGTATGGATGGTTCAGAGCACGCATTCAACTCTGAATTGTCTTTGATCTCTGAATTGACTTACTTGGACGAGCATCTAAAAGTCTATGTATGTGTTTCTCTCCCCTTCTCTCTGTCTATGCTTGTTATGTTGTATTTAGTTGTGTCGGTTATGATTGTTTTCTTGATAATCAATGATTGTTTTCAGGGTCCTTATGTCAATGGAGAGAAAATTTCAGCTGTTGATTTGGGTTTGGCGCCTATGCTTTACCACCTCGAGGGTGCTCTTGGACATTTTAAGAGCTGGAGTGTTCCAGAAAGTTTGACTCATATCATAAACTACATGAAGGTGTGCAAAAATCTTGTTCTCCTTGATTATACATAATATATTCATTCGTTTTCTGTCCATTCTTATGATCAGTTATTGTACATAAAAATGAAATTTTAGATGTGTTTTTGATGCATAAGAATCCTCTTTATAACTTTTTTCAAATTTTGAACAATTCTTCCTACTTACTGGTTGCATTTTGATAGTTTAAGAGTGGTATTCATATATTTATGATAAACACGATGAAAGTGACATGTATGGGTTTCCTCCTTACATGGCCTACTTATTTCATTTAACTTGGAAGGGTTTAAACTGTTTCTCTTAGCGGTTGAGAGAGGGGGGGAAGAGATAACAATTGATAGCATCTGTATTATATCTATATTTTGTCTCTGACAAGGATTTTATAAAATTTGATTTATTTGCAGTTGCTTTTCTCTCGGGAGTCATTTGTTAAGACCCAGCCAAGGGACAAGAAGTACATCATCGCAGGATTGGGAATGATGGTTAGTACATGAAGCAAATTGTTGGTGTTAGTTCAAGCCTTCAAATTCTTAAAATAGCAGAATGACTGAATGTGCTGATCCCCTCTCGTGTTTCTTAAGGTTAGACCCCAGTCCACAATATTGACAGTTTAAGACTAATTTTATGTGTCTTTACAGGACCCTGCAGGGCCAGTGGAGGGTCCAGTGGAGGCTACTTCAATGGAACAATAAGTGATGAGCACTCACCATGCTTGACACATAGAGATGCCCTTAGAGGCCATCAGTATTCGCCTCTCAACCCAAGGCTGTTATAAAGCTGTCTTGACAACAACTGTGCACGCTAGGAATACTGAGTCTCCTTCTGTACATGGACTATGGTGGAAAATTATCAAGAGCACTGTTTCAGTGTATGTGAATGTAAATATGCTAGCAGAGTCCCAGATGCTTTGGCAAAGAAAACTAGATGACGTAGAACTAGCTATGAAAACTAGACAACCTCACTAATGATATTACTGGTGTTGTATATGAGTATGTTATGGGTGTAAAAGTTTCTGAATCTGAATTTAATCTTAGTTGTGTATCAAAAAGAAGAAAAAGTTTCAAAGCTTTTTGATTGTATGAATTTGATGTGATATGCTTTGTTGCCTTGCAGTCTAGAACTAGGAGGGTGGGTTAACTGTTTATGGCTCATTAAATGTTTTAGGGTGCCGTTTCTATGACTAGAAAATAAAGCTATCTGATTATTTTTTTCCATTTTACTGCTTACCCAAGGGCCTGACATTTGAGAAACTGGTCGCTGTGAAAACCATGGATGGGGCTATTAGTTTTTTACTACATCAAATAGATCTGTTGGTTTTACCACATTATCTGTTTCATCCCATTTGATTAGCAGATCTTAAATCTGGGATTTGTCCAATTTTTGTGTTGTTTTATGACCCATTGTCAATTCAAGTTTGAAACATGTACTCTTTGACCATCTACACTTGAATCATCCAGCAGCCATTATAATAAACATATAAGTTAAAAGTTAATTTCCTACACTGAACTGCTCTATGATGCAGTTGAAGCAGTTCAATGCTGATAGTGAAATTATAGAAAGTAGGAATCATGGTTCACATGTGCAAATTCATTTTGCTTTTCTTTCTCTAGCGTCTAGCCCCTACTCATTGAGCTTGTTTACCCAAGAGCTCCAAATTTTAAACTTTTTTTTTATGATTTGGTCAGTTTTCTAAAAGTAATAATAATTGTCAAAGTTTGACAAAAAAAGATAAATTTCATCGAGTGATTACAAGAATAACAATAGATCAAATCATAGTATCAACTGCATATTACAAAACTGATACCACTCTATAGACGGATATGAAAATGTTACAGAAGTCGTATATGACCACAATCAATTATACAGACAATATATACTGCAGAGTGTGCCGAATGCCATGGTTGAAAAGCTGAATGGTTTGATTGGACAAATCAGCATTCCGCCTCGCGCCAATCAAAAATTATGCTACAAATGGTTCGCCAGATGAATAGAGAAAATAAAACTGGAATCAATAGGATGAATCACACAAATGGATATGAGAATGGTACGGAATGATAGAATTAACAAGTCAATCCTTCCGAGGCAGAAATGGTTCTGTTTGTGGGTTTTTCTCGCTTTCTTCTCTCCATTGCCTCCCAAACAAACTTATTGGCCTGTCAGGTCTTCGATCCCCTGTCTCCTCTGGATGTATAAAGATCCGAGTTTCTTTACTACCAGATTCTGATTCTGTGTTTGATCCATCATTTTGTTGATGTTTACTTAACCTCTGGAAGAAATTTGATTTCTTCTCATTTAGTAAATCGATTGATTTTGGTGACTCATTTAAGCTCTGGACGTGCTGAAGGCATACTTGAACAGCATCATGAACTCTCACAAAAAAACCACTCTTTCCCAATCTGATCAAATACGCCAGAATTCGCGAGAGCCAGTAGTACTTCCCTGTTTGGGTTCGAAATCGCAATCTGCTCACCAATGAAAAACAATGTTACTGATTCTTCCCCGGAACAGATTAAAAGTAAACAATTTATAATTCTAAGCTATTTTCTTTGGAGAGAAAATCCACCTGAATATCCCGTGATTTGTACTCCTGATGCAGGTCTCTTATTGCTTGAACAGCGCTGGAGTCAATATATGTAACAGCTGCAACAATAAGTATAAAATGTCAGCGTGGTCTCTAGTTGCAACAGGGAAGGGTCTAGTTCATGCAAGTCCAAACACAAAATACTTACGTGCCATCTCTAATATCACAAAGTAAATTCTTTCAACTTCTGGTCCACGTTTGTTTGACCCATCAGTATTGATTTCAAATTCCTGTAGCCTAGCAACAGAACAACAAAGGGTGAATTCAAATTTTGTTTCTGTAGTAGCCGGAAATGTCATATTTTTTATTTTTGCAGAGAAGGAGCTCTGTATTCACCTTTCTTTTATAAAACTTGTATTTGCAAAATAGATAGGTGCATCAATTCTCACAATCACAATCCCATGATATGTATATGCTTCTGGATACTGTTTGCTGTTTCTGTAAACCGTGGTGCCAGGAAGACGTCCCAAGACAGCTGAAATGACAAGAATCGAGTGACACATCATTAGGAGAACTCTGACAGATACTTTCAGATTTTAAGCGCAAGAAGTATAAACATAGAGAAAAGAGAAACATAATGTGTCTGGATAGATCCAGGTTTCCGACTTTATTGTCAATTTCAATATCCAAAAATGCTACTCACCAATGTGCGGATTCGCTGATTCATGGATGACGAACGCAAGGGAGAAGCCCACCTACAAATTTTAAACCCCTGCAACCAGATTAATAAGAAGAGCTTATGCCGTATTATAGGGACACTAAGGTGTTTACAAGCGATGAGGCAGAAGATGGTTAGACTATCACATTAACTTTTATATCGAACTTCTTTTTGAGGACTAAATCTCGATATGATATTGCAATTTGATTGAATCTTACCCCGATAAGGACGCCATACTCAATGCCAAGAAACAGTGTTGTAACACTGGTAACAGTCCAAAGAAAAAAATCTTTCTTGTCTACACGCCATAGGAAGATGGCTTCATCATAGTCCACCTGAAAGAGTTGAGGTACAACAAAGAGTCAGAAGAAATGGCCCAATCTGCTTATTTTTAGGGTGCAACTGCATGTGAATCTGGCAAAATCATCATCATACTTCAACAGTGAACTTCATTTTATAAGCAAATTCACTCAGCGTGCTTTTAACCACCAATCAGTGACAAAATAGAGACCAAATTTATCGACCCCCTTTTAGGTACAATTGGCGTACTTACCAAACCCATTACAGCGGATATCACAATAGCAGCCAGAGCACACTGCAAAAGAAACAAGCAGCTCATAGTAAGTGATCTACTTATCAATATAAGATTGTGAAGTGGTTAAGTAAGGAGTGCGTCGTAGAGCCTAATTGCTTCGGAGAAGCCACATAAAACTACTTCGCATAACACCAAGAAGCTCATAATTCACATGCAAAATATCTGTAGTAAAATATCGTAATGCGTCTTGGAGATTGCACTACAACCAAAATTGATATTACTGGTGTACTCGGAACCAGATATAGAAGACACAGTAGTAGTTGATAAATGTAATTATAAAAATCATGATAATATCTTACTTGCGGTATATCTCTAAATAATGGCGTCATGAACAAAAGAGCACAACACATTATGACACCCATGGTAAGCCCAGCCAAGCCAGTTTTTGCTCCACTTTCATGATTTACAGCCGACCTGGAAAATGATCCTGCATCACGAAAATATCATCGTACTTAACCTGATGACTTAGTGAAACCTCTTTGTTGTGAGAGAAGCCAAAGGGTCAAATAGGAATATGAAGTATACCCTTCAAATGCTAGCAACCACATATGTAGATTTTTAAGCATCTTACCTGTTGTAGGATATGCAGAGAAGAATGAACCACATATGTTTGCTACACCAAGACCAAAGAGCTGTAAGAAAAGAAAAGAGAGAAGTATTTTTCAGGTACTTTAACTCAAGTGGCAATAGAAAATTCTTTCAGTCCATACCTCTTGATTTGAGTCCAACTCATATCCATTCTTCGCTGCTAAAGCTTTTGCAATCCCAACAGATTCCTGTCATAAGAATTGAAGTTCTACAATTTAAAGAAGCTTCAAAATGAAAAGCGGAAGTACGAAAACAGAAACAAGTCGATAACAGCTTACCAGTATGGCGACACCCGTAATTAGAAGAGCTGTGGGTATTAAAGACCTCACATGATCGAAACTTTTAGGAATTGAAAACTTGGGAAGGCCTTGTGGTATATCTCCCACCTAAACCACCAATGCTCGGATATCAATTACAAATTCTGATTTCGATTACCCAGTAATGTTCAGATTATATTGAGGTACCTGATTCTTACCACAGAAATGGAAGACGGATGGAATATTTTCACAAAAGCAGTGCCCAGAACAACTGCTGTTAGAGGACCACCGGCTCTTAAGAATCTCAAGGACTTTTTTTGTTTTTCCCTGTGACATTAATGACCGGAAACCAACAATTGATCCATTTGTACAAACAGCGGTAAACTACATAAAAAGTTAAAAACTAAATAAGAGTAGTAACCCTACCAAGTGCTTCATTATAAGAAGAATAGCGAGAATGCTTGATCCCATCACAAAGGGACGCCAGGAAAACTAAAAAAGGAAAACAATGCTCTTGGTCAGAAAGCCTGCTGACGTCTTCATAAAGTTTGGAATGAGTACGACTATGCTAAAATTGAAAAGCTCTGAATTCTAAAACCAGTTGAAAAAAAGACTAAAGGTAGGATTTCATGGACAGATAAAGTTAATTCAAGCAACAACTCTACGAAGCAGCCATCATTCAACAAACACGAAGCATACCTGATGGGCACCAGCAATGACACTTTCAATAAGTGGTATGATTTCACTGCTTCGAACAATACTATATCCCAAGAAGTATTTGGCTTGAGACAAGGCAATAATAATGGCTGAAGAAGTTGTAAAGCCAGAGATCACAGAGTGACTAATGAAGCGTATAATCCATCCAAGCCTACACCAATATTCGGATACATTCAGTAAAAGACCGTCATAAATATGCCATCCAAATGAGCATAACACTCATGTTTTAAGATATTATACAACAGCAGTATTGATCCATTCTTATCCAAGGGTGAATCATTTATAGATTCATAATGCAATATTCACAGACACCAAGTACGTCCATGGAGGGATAAAATTTCAACTATGATTTACCTACTACTGTTATTAGTTAGGCTGTAATTGATTGCGGTATACTGGTCCTAGTAAAATAAGCAGACAGGACATAGTTATGAAAGACCTGAAACCCGTTTAAAGCTTAGAGTTTGACAAAAATGACGATTGTTGTTATTGTGTGTCCTATGTGTGTAAGCAGGTATTCAAAGCAGAAAACAAATACATTATACAAAATGATCAAACCTTAAGATTCCCATTACACATTCCAAAATTCCAACCATAAGAGCCAACAATATCGCAAGTTGTGTATACAACACATCCGTTGGATCAGCAATTTTCCCCAGTACATTAGACACCAGTAGAGAAACCAATGCAACCGGACCAATTGCTAGCTGCCTAGACGACCCAAATATCGCGTACACAAATATAGGTATCGACCCAGAATCTATTCATCAAAACCAAAACCAGAATTTCAGAAAAATCATAGCAATTCTATAAAACATCCACTAAAACAAATCAATAAGAACACGAACAAAAACACAATGCTAACGCAATCTTATACGTCAGCTTGAATTCGATAAGAAAAACACTTACAAAGTCCATATATTGGATGGAGCCCAGCTAATTTTGCATATGACATTGCCTGATTATTCACACACACACACACAAAAAAAATCACTATTCAATATATAATCAAACTAACATTCAACCATCATCAACAAAAAAATTTACAGTTTGACTAATTCAACTGGGGTAGAAAAGTTTAATCTTGACTTGAGTTAGAAAATTTCAAAATTTTAACATTTCAATTGATTCATTCAAAGATGAAAAACCAAACGAAAATTCCATCAAATAATCTCCAAAAAAAACCCTAAAAATCCCAACAAAAATTTGAAAAAACAGAGGGTGAGGAGAAGAGGTTATACCTGAGGAACAAGCATAATACCAACAGTAACACCAGCCATAAGATCAGGTTGAAGATATTCAGAAACATTATAAGTAGTTATCCATCTTACACATGGAAAAAAGAATTTCATCCATTCTAACCACGTCATTCTCTCCGTCTTTGCTCTCCATTTCTTAAAAACAGAATTATTATCAGAATTGGAACTCGAAGAAGACGAAGGATGCTGTAAAGGAATGACTTTCACTTGTCTATTCAACATCGATGAAATTGAATTGGATGATGACGAATTCGAATTCGACATTGATACTAAATTACCAGAACTTGGTGATGCGTATGATATCGACATACGCACTACCAATTCACTATATCAGATCAGATTGTTTCCCTCTGTACCTTCCAATTAATATGCGCCACTCTTTTTTTTTTCTTTTTTACTGAGTCGGATGAAATCGGTGAGGGGATCTTGCCTGCCTTAACGACTTATGCTAACTTGCACCAGTTGTTAACCGTCCTTTTTTGAAGGAATTGAAAGGTTTTGAAATGACGATAAAGCCCTTGGTGGGATCTGCACGCTATGATTACTGTGGGACCAGGGTGATTATTGTGGGACCTAGTGAGTATGATTCCGTGGCGGCTTGGTTATGAGTTTTGGTTCGTTGGATTAAGGTTACTAGGAAGATCTAGAGTTGTTAAAGGATTTGGTAACTGTAGAGAAAGGACAGGGACAGAATTAGAAAGTCAAGAATGTACATAAAATGGCTTATTGGGTAATTGATGGGTCATGGGTAATTTGGTAATTTTTGTAGTGTATCGATTTGAAGGATTTAATGTAGACGGATTTAGGGACATATTCATCCAATCAATCAGCTAATCGTGTCATCAAATCATCATTTTCTAGGCATGTTTCGAATTCTCCCCTGATGGGGGAGAGACAGATCGTGGTATGTTTTCTTTTTTTAATTTTTTTTCCAAAAATGGTAGCCTTCCCCCTCCTAATATCTTCCCCACTACGGGGTAAATAAATAAAGGTCCAATATCACATAGACGTGGAAATATTGCACTGTCGTTTTGTTTTTTTTCCTTCATGAAGCAGGTGTCATGGAATTGGCAATTTATGACTTATTATTTTAACTTCCAAGATAAACAGTTCATCACTTCACCTGAACCATTCTCCAACATAAACAAAAGAAAAAATATCTCATTTTTAATTTATTTATTGTAAAGAAAGCAGATCATAACCCGGCTCTCTATTTTGTTAGAATAATGCATCTAGTTGATCAAGCAGACCAGATTCACTAGTTAGCTACTAAATTTAGTTCTTATTCCTTCACACATGACTAACTAATTGTGCATTTAACAAATGCTTTATTGGTTTAATATCATGAATCTAATTGAATTTCGAGCTTTTCAAGTTCGGAAATGACATTTGACACCCTTGAACGGGAACGGCCTTATAAACGGTTGATGATGATGAGGAACCGAGTTGACAATATAGATCAAGAATTTCTGAGGGATAAAAGTTTGCAATAATGCCACACTTTTGGCATTTTTGATTTCTAAAATTATAATGCCAACGACCTAAGTCGAAAACTCATCAACAACACCCGAATAAAAAAATCTATTTAAGAAAATAAAATAAATAAACTTATATTCTACTTCACTCTAAAAATAATAATTGTTTTTACGGAGGTTTTTATGACCTTGGAATCCATGTAGGGTCAATGTTAGGGTTCGAATAATTTTGTTCCAACACTTATAATTTTTTTTGATCAATATATATAGAAATTTATATGGTATACAGATTTACCACTTTCGTGGTAGCACTATGAATCCATCATGAATACATAGTTTTGTCAAAGAAATTATGTACGTTGTTGCAACAACAATATTCATGTGAAGAAGTTATTGGTATAGAGATAACATTGACATGACAAAATAGTTTGAAGATTTTGTGTTTGATCCCTAATGACGGTGGTTGTAGAACCCAAATTTTCACACCATTGTCTTCTACTCTATTATCATTTGTTTCTTTAGTTTTCCTTAGAGAGATTTTATTGGGTTGAAAAGAATAAATAAGATTTAAGTGATCAGTTTACGTTTTTAACCCAACAATCACACAATTACAATTTTACCATTATTGCACCTACAAGACATTAAATTACATAATTGATACCTAAGCTTTTTTCTGTTGAAAGTCAAAATTTCGTGGGTGCAAGTGACCCCACTTGCACCCATTCCCTCCGTCCTTGAATCCATGCACCCTGCTAAAAGATGCTAGTAGAGTGTTTGAATACTAAAAGTAGAAATCAGAAGTAAAACATTTTGCTTATAATCTTTTTACTTCTAGAAGTCATTCTGAAATTGTATATCCAAATTAATTTATGACAATTTTGTTTCCGTAAGTCAAAAAGAAACTTCTCAAATATTATCCACATACATTGATCTTGCTATTTCCAAGAGTGCAACAGCTAGACGCGCCATGCGTCATCCTTGTGATGCCAGTGGCTTATGTAAGCTCCCCTAACTTGCAATCTGGTTAGCTTCCTTTCTTGGCCATGCGCAATTTGCAATTGGTGCATGCCAACACCGTATGTATTGATAGGAAGTATGAACATCCAACAAATTAACTGCAACCATCTCATCAGGTGTAGCAACAATCATCTCTTTCCTCGCACGTTGATCCAGATGATATAAGTTACCAAATGTTACAATCATATCCCAATTAGATGATATAAGCAACAACATGTTGGGCCGCAATGTGAATGCCTGTGACCTGTACCATGAAGGGATCAAGCACATATCATAGTTCATCATAATAGCCAACTCGAATAGAACAAACAACTCAATCTTATTGAGGAAAAACCAACATCGATGCCAAGGGACAATCATTCCAAGCAGATACACTTAGTTATATAAAATCTGCATCACCAACAATTACCATCTTGTGGCATAAGCCAAAGGCCAAAGAATGACTAATATCTATAGGCCAAAGGAATTTCGTAAGAGTTTCACAAGATTGTACATAACTAACACCACTTAATGCACAAATATGCATTATCATATATGGAACATACAAATTTTTGCAATAGTCGACTTTTCCTTTGAAATACATCATAGTGATGCATTATCGATATGAAACCCAACAGTATGATGCTTTCGCATCATGCGTTCCTTTGGGTATACAACATAGGAAAGACGATGCATCTGGCCTATATGTATTTTCAACTAACAATTCCTCCCTATATACGTCTTATTGACATTTCTACATATTAGAAAAGAGGAGCTACGTATTTACAATATATACTAACTCCCACTTCTTTCGTCGTATCGATATAGGTACAATAATACATATAATGCTTATCTCATTTGCGGAATGCATCACAGTGATGCATTTTCAGTAAGCAACCAAGCATAATGATGCTAAAATATCGTAATGCCAAATTGATACATCACTTGCACCTCGTGTGCATCGCAAATTCGAAGCCATTATGAAATAGTAAACGTCGGGACAAGATATGTAACTTTTGCAAAGTGTACATCACCACTTTGAGCTGATGCATTATTACAATCAATGATGCATCTAGAGTTTGCAACACAGGTGAAATGAAACATCAACACTAACATCCTAGAATATACATCATAAGAAAAATACGGATATTATATATAAATCATTCGATAATGATACCAGTGACCTGAGATCGAAGTTCGTCGACACCAAATTTTTTACAAATCAAAAATAAATAAATAATAGATGATCATACCTCGTGATGGTGCTTAACTAGTTTAGATCCAACAAAGAGCCTTAGTTAAAAGGCGCCTTGGATAAACAAGGCGCTTAATTAGTTGAGATCCAACTTTAGCGCCTAACCGACACCGTGTGTCACAGATGGTATTCGGAACAAATATCTTGTTCTTAAATAAGTTTATACCTTGCATACATATCTTGTTTTGATTGGCTGGGATAGAGGGAACGATCTCGAGCCTGCTGAGATCTCTCTCGATCACCTTGGTAATAATTAGCTAATGATTGGTTTGTAATTTAGTACAGTGGAGTGAAGTGCTTGACTTGGACCAAAGTGTCCACTATTCTTGGGATTGCCCGGATGGTCAAACCGTGTTATTAGCTAATGATTGGTCAATTAAAAAAGGAACGCGAAAGTTGTACATCCATCATTTCTTTGGTTTGTAACTCGTCTCTTAAATACAAAAAAAAATCATTTCTGTTTTCTTTTTTTCTTCCATCTTCTTCTTCTTCAATTGTTTTTTTTTTACGGTTGTTTTGTTTCCTCCGTTGCTTCTTCTCCATCTTCTTCCTCCTCTTTTACCCAACACTCCGGGACTGCCGGTTATGTTTGCGTAATTGGAGAGAGGGAGATGGCGAGCAATGGATACAGGCTATGTAACAATCCAGGCAAATCCAATTCAGGAGGATTTTTTTATGCAAACTTCAATAGATATGATTTTGAATTAAATCCTCTGCCAAATCTTGCCTTGCAAGTTGCCGTCCTTTTACTTACACCTCGTTTGGTTCATGCCGTATTGTCAAGGTTCCATATACCATTATTTGTTTCCCAAATACTTGTAAGTAAGCTTTATTTTGTTTAATTAATTTTTCTCTTTCTTTATGTTCATTTTTTTTATAACTATTGACTGATATTATTCGCAGGGAGGATTGCTTTTCACTGGTACGTTTCTTGGCTACCAGTTTATAGGTGCTCATCCAGAGCTAGGCAAAAAAGGAGGAGGAGTTGGAATTCAATTTTTTATATTCCCTAAGGACAGAATGCAAGTGTTGGACACACTAGCTCATTTCAGCTCTACGTTTTTTCTATTTAAAGTTGGAGTTCAAATGGATCCCAAAATGTTGAAGACATCTGGGGTGCGAACGTACGTCATCGGGTTGGGTTGTTTCGTTTGCTCTATTTTAGTTGGGGGATTTCTTTCCTTTATGCTCAAAGATAATAATATAAGCGATCTAAAGGTAGCTGAGGGAAATTTTGGTTTTCGCAGCTCTATGAGGATACTAGACCTATTCAGCTTGGTTTCATTCCCTGTAATCGCTTATATGCTCACTGAACTCAACATTCTCAACTCTGACCTAGGTCGTTTAGCACTTCATGTAGCAGCGGTTGCTAATTTTCTTCACTTTTTAGTACAAGCCTATAAGATAATCCACAATGTATGGGCAAGTACAAAATCGTCGGATTCATCCATACTGTTAGTCATGGTGGGGTTATTCATTTTTATAGTTTTTATTGTGAGGCCAGCAGCATTATGGATTGTAAAGAATACACCAGAAGGGAAACCAGTGAAAGAGTCATACATTTCCTTAATAATGATTTTAGTTCTAGTGTGTGGATTGGCAAGTGAATACTGTGGATTCTACGTTATGGATGGGGCTTTCTTTCTGGGTTTGGCTATACCTGATGGTCCACCATTGGGAACAACTATAGTTGACAAGCTTGATTATATGATTACTAATTTCCTCATGCCTCTTCATATGGGTATCGTCGGATTGAAGACGAAACTTTATGAATTGAATCCTTATGCTAAAAAAAAATCATGTGTCATTTATATGGCGGGCAGTACTTGTCATCTTCGGTTGTACCCTTGGGAAGATTATCGGGGTTTTCATCCCGGCTGTATTTCTTGGAGTGCCCATTCAAGAGAGTTTCTTGCTTGGTCTCATTATGAACCTAAAAGGCATAGTCGAGGCTTCCATACTTAACATCTGGTTAGATTCTGAAAACGCAAAGGTATGCCTATAGGTTCTTATTGCAGAAAAGGGTCTCTACCAACTATTTTATGAATTCTTCAACATTATGCTTAGCTGTGTTTTTTTTTTTGTACTGTGCAGGAAGTTTTCTATGCGGCAAATACACTTATGTCTCTCGCAATGATATTGATTGCAGCAGTCGTTACACCCCTGGTGAAATACCTATACGATCCCTCAACGAAATACTTAACTTATAAACGAAGGTCAATTTTGCAGTCAAAAGAAAACAAAACAGATTTTCGTGTACTTGTATGTGTTCACACCCAAGATGATGTTCCATCCATTATCAGAATCCTTGAAGCCTCAAACCCTACCAAATTCAGCCCCCTCACGATCTACATCCTCCATCTTGTTGAGCTCGTGGGTCGTGCTTCTCCTCTCCTTATTACCCACCCACAACACAGAATTGCTACCTCATCAAATACTAGTAAATCTGAAAGGATCATCAATGCCTTCCAACAAATGGAAGACAGATACCTTAACCTTGTTAGCATTCAAGCCTTCACCACCATCTCTCCGTATGCTTCTATGCACAATGATATATGTAGTATGTCAGCTGAAAAGAGGACTGCTCTAGTAATCTTCCCTTTCTGCAGGCAAGATGCAATAAGTCTGAGGGATGATCTGGCCAGACCAAATATCTCTAATCGTGCTATCAAAACCCTTCTTCAGAATCTGTTGCGAAACACCCCATGCTCAGTCGGGATCTTAATTGATGGTAACAATTACCAAACACAATCTATTTGCTTCGTTCCCGACAGGCCTTACCGGGTGATAGTACTTTTTTTTGGTGGCCCGGATGATCGAGAAGCATTGGCTTTTGCGATGAATATGATTCATCACCCGTCAGTTTACGTCACTCTTGTTAGGTTTTATGGTCCTGAGAGTTTATCGTCGGAGGGAGCTATTAACTATTACGATGAATCTATTAGCATTGATATGGAGAGACACAAGTTTCTTGATGATGAATTGGTAGACCATTTCAGGATCAACACAATGCATGACGATACATTGATGTATAAAGAAGTAGAGGTGAAAGATGGTGCGGAAACAATATGGGCAATCCGGTCACTTCGTGAAGATTTTGATCTTATGGTTGTAGGGAGACAACAAATCACCGATTCAATAATAATTTCAGGATTAGATACTGAATGGGCTGAATGTGAAGATCTAGGAGCTGTCGGAGACATGGTAACATCTCCTGATTATGGTGCTGAGGGCTCAATCTTAATAATTCACCAACGGCAAGATATTAGTTAGTCATGGAGAGATAATGATATATGCTTAATAATCTGACGTTCTACTTCTTTTACGGTGACCAGAGTAATCTGGCTATAGAGATGTGAGTGAGTATCGTGTTTGAATGTGCATGGGCATATTAGTTTGTATCCTTCCCTTGAAACGACAACCTTTTTTTTTTTGTGTGTGAACAATGTTTTTTTTCATCTTCATAAGCTTCAATCATTAACGAGTGACGACCTTGCTATTTGAACCACAATGCCACCTGCCAGTCAATATAGCAGCTGGCTAGTTTGGCTGGCTGGGTGGCTCGAGTGGCAAAAATGTTTCTCGAAGAGAAGATTTGGAACACAGGCACAAAAAAACCAAATAACAAAAGTGAAATACTACTTAAAAGGGCAGATCTAATAATATGGTAATCAGCAAAAATTAGTTTTTACCACTCCACATGGATGAACAAACATGATTCTCCCCATTTTTCACTAACAAACAAAATCGACTGATAAATATCCCAAGCCAATTTATTTATCGATAAATGAAAAATTTAGTTTGATCCTTATTTATTTAAAATATTACTCCTTCCGTTTCAGTAAAAGTGATAGTAACACTTTTACTAAAACGGAGATAGTATAATATTTGAAGTTCTTTTTCTCTCTTATTCTCTCCCATTTATTCAAGTAATATACAGTTTTACTACAAAAATTTTTTCTCTTTTTCTGTTTTTCCTCCATTAATTTCTATTATCTCTTAACAAACAAAAAAAGCTTAAAAAATAAATATCTCTCAAAATATAAATTGAAAATTAATAAATTTTATATATTCGGAAAAGTCTTGACGAATTCTACACAACGAGTATCCGTTGAACTATGTTTCAAAATATTAACTTTTTTTTTGGTATAATGGTAGTTAGTATCTAAGAATGAATACTAGATTTAGAGTATTATAGTTCATTCTAGTTATCTAGCAGTTCACTTTGTAGAATGAACTCGTATATAATAGTTAATTCTAACGGTTTTTATTTTGAGTAAAAAGGTATTTCAAGGCATGAAAACATAGAGTAGGTCTCACAACTAATACATGGACATCAACAAAGAATTTTAACTATATGAGTATAAAAATTTAGTTTGTTGATCAGAATTGGAAGTTGCAAATAAGAACCCTTATGTTCTGCCTGATTAAGGGTCATACAAGTTTAGTAATTGGTAAGATGTTAGAGAAATGTTCGTTAGATTGGGGACTTGAGGATGTGTTTGGTGTGAGTCTTGATAACGTTAGTTCTAATACTATAGCAATCAATTAATTGAAGACTAGTGTGATTGGTTGGACATAAGCAGATTAGAGCTGAATATTTACAGGTTAGATTGATTTAATTTTTTGTGGATGATTTACTTGCTAGTTCAACCATTGTAATTTTTAATATGTCCTGGTGTTTCATTCATATCAGGTCAGGTGTGATGTTGTAATACCCCAATTCGGCAGGTAGGGTTTGCCGAATGGAATATAGGTAATGGTTTGTCCTTTCCTAACACCGAGGTCTTTTCAGCACAACTGGCTCAGAGTTAGCAAAAAGCTTTGTAGTTAAGCATGCTCGGGCGGGAATAATCCAGGGATGGGTGACCTCCCGGGAAGCTGCTGCTGGATGACCGCAGCGGTGCCCGTAGAAAACCCTACACTGCCGGATGACCGCAGTAGCTAAGTGGGGACAATATCGGTGGAAGGTCGGGTCATTACAAAGTGGTATCAGAGTCTACGACGGGTCACCTGCCAAGGGTGAAAGAGTACGCTGGACGGGGTATTCCAGGTATTGGTCTCATAGGTGGTAGGGAACGTCGGAGATCTGGGCTTGAATAAATTCTGAAGCCGAGGACGGCTCCAATTTAAGGTGGTGGTATTGTAATACCCCAATTCGGCAGGTAGGGTTCGCCGAATGGAATTTAAGGTGGTGGTATTGTAATACCCTAATTCGGCAGGTAGGGTTCGCCGAATGGAATATAGGTAATGGTTTGTCCTTTCCTAACACCGAGACCTTTTCAGCACAACTGGCTCAGAGTTGGCAAAAAGCTCTGCAGTTAAGCGTACTCGGGCGGAAGAAATCCAGGGATTGGTGACCTCCCGGGAAGCTGCTGCTTGATGACCGCAACGGTGCCCGGAAAAAACCCCACACTGCCGGATGACCGCAGTGGCTAAGTGGGGATAGTATCGGTGGAAGGTCGGGTCATTACAGATGTCCATGTTCATGCTCATGCTACGAAAGATGTAGTACGACTCTATAATAAGTCAATTAACATGATAAGATCAGTTGTTAAGTATGTTATAAGTTATCCTTCTAGTTTGGCTAAATTCAGACATGATGCGTGCTCATTTAAAAAAGGTTGAATGCAAGAAATACTTAATCTTATATGTGAAAACTAGATGGAGTAGCACTTATTTAACGATTGATGCAGAAAAAAAGTATGTAAGAGCTTTTACAAGGTTAGAAATGATAAAGCTACAAACAAAAGTACATTTTTGAAAAATATATTTATCTTGCTTTACCTGATACTTTCTGCCTTTGATATAGTGGCTTCTGATATTGAAGATCTTGATTCTAGTTCTTCTTCATCTAGTTCTGAATCTGAAAGGAGGTTGTGAATGCTAACCCAAAAAGCAGGATGAATAACAAGAAACAGAGAAAGCCTCATCAGCATGCTCCTTATCGCAAGTTACACCCTATGAATTCTCATTTCAGAAATAATGTAGCCGTGGATCCCTTTGTTAGAAAGATGGCTGATTTTATGTTTCTTAAGTATAACAAGTATTAGAGTGAGTACAAAAAGATTATTTTACCTTTTTTTTTGTTCGATTGCTTGATCCATGAAAGAAAAAAGGTGGATTGAGATTTGATACCGAGTGTTTATACGAGAAATATGAGCACATGGTTGCCATAGTTTTGAAACAGGTGAAACAAGATTTAAGAAGACTCTACAAAGAGTATAAGCTTAAGTTTGAGTACTCAATTATAGGGGATGGGTCAACTAGTGTTGTTAGTGTAGATGAAACTTCAGGTATTGTGCAAGAGGAAGTATTGATGATATACTTAACTCAAAGAAGAAAATACAATATTCATGGTGTTGACCATAAATCAGAGGTGGATAAGTTTTTGATGGATAATTGTATTATGAACCATCTGATGATAGTTTAATATATTAGCTTGGTGGCAGGCTAATTATACCAAGTATAAGCATACATAGCAAATGATATACTAGTTATACATATGTCTTCGGTTGTATCTGAATTGGTGTTTAACACTGAAAAACACGTGTTTATTTCGTTCATGAGGAAACCGTTGGTAGAACTATTTAGGACGTGGCCGTAAATTAGTTTCCATAGGTATATGTTCAATGGGACAAGTTTTTGGGGTCAATGGTTAATTAGATTAATTCATGGACTAAACTTCTTTTATTATTAATTTTAGAGATTCTTTCTTTCTTTTTTTATGATGAAAAACAACTATTATTGATGAAAGAGTTGTTACAGAGGGTAAGAGTGGTTCTTTTTTTTTTGAAGCACAGTAAGAATGGTTCTATTCTCTTATCCTAAAAAAAAACATTTTTCACCCATTAAAGATCTTTAGAAGAGACAGAAACAATTATATTTTGAAGATTATTATATTGATAGTGACTAATTATAGAATATGGTCCGTGTAATTAGATAATGATTGGTCAGTTAGAATATGAACGCAATCTTTTCGCATCCATTTTTTTTAAAGCGCATCCATTATTTCTATGGTTGGTAATTCATCTCTTAAAACACCAAAAAGAAAAAAAAAAGAAAAAAACAATCCATTTGGTTCTTTTTTGTCTTTCTTTTCCGAGTTAATCTCAGACTCACCGGCCGGTTAGTTTTGTTATTCCTTGTAATTTCTTCTCCGTCCTTCAGCCAACACTCCCGGCCGTGTGCCGCCTTTGGATTGTATTGGAGAGATAAATGGCAGGGAACTTAACACAATTACCAACATGTATAATTCCAGGCAATGTCGGTTCACGAGGATTACTTTATGCAAAATTTGATTCGTTTTATACATTTGCTCCTCTACCAAATCTTGCATTGCAAATTGTTATGCTTTCAGTTCCACCTCTTTTAATTCATAAGATATTGTCACGGTTCAATCAACCCTTGTTCGTTTCGCAAATACTGGTAAGCTCGTCGTGTTTAATGAAGTTTCATGCATATCTATGAGCACGTACATATAATGACTATTCACTGTTTTTTTTGTGTGCAATATATAGGGAGGTATACTTCTTAGTACATGGGTTCTTGGCTATCCGATTCTAGGGAAGGATGTTAAAGGACACAAACATAAGGTCGGAGTTACATATTATGTATTCCCAACGGAAGGGATGGGAGTGTTAGACACAGTTGCTCATTTCAGTTCTATGTTTTTTCTCTTTAAAGTTGGAGTTCAGATGGATCCCAAAATACTAAAGAGAGCTGGGCTTCCAACGTACATCATCGGATTGTGTTGTTATCTTTGCTCAATTGTATTTGGAGAAAGTGTTTCCCAGATGTTAAAGTCCGGAATTTCCGAGGAGCTAAAGCCAGTTCTTAAAACGGCAGGGTTCAAAAGCTCTGTTATGTTAATAGAACTATTCAGCAGGATTAGCTTCCCTGTTATTGCTTATATACTCAATGATCTCAACATTCTAAACTCTGACCTAGGTCGTTTAGCGCTTCATGTAGCAATGGTTGCTGATTTTCTTCATTCAGGTAAAAGATTCTATAGTTTATTCCACAATTTATACTCAAGTGGAGAATCTACCAAGGAACTAGCTGTAGTTTTAGTCGTACTGGGGATGCTGATATATATATATCTTATTGTGCGACCGGCAGCGTTATGGATTGTAAAGAATACACCTGAAGGGAGACCAGTAAAAGAATCTTACATTTCCTTTATAATGCTTTCAGTTCTACTGTGTGGTATAGCTAGTACATATTGTGGATTCAATGCTACACTTGGGGCTTTCTTACTAGGTTTGGCTATACCTGATGGTCCACCTTTAGGAACCACTATAGTTGACAAGCTACACATGGTTACTGTATTCTTCACGCCTCTTCATATGGGTATTGTTGGACTCAAGACAAAAATTGATACTGTTAGTTTTGAATATCTATGGCGGGCAGTAATTGTCATCCTAGCTTGTATCTTCGGAAAGATTATCGGAGTTTTCTTCCCGGCTGTGTTTCTTGGAGTCCCTGTGCAAGATAGTTTGTTGCTTGGACTCATTATGAACTTAAAAGGCATTGTCGAGGTTTCCCAACTTAACATCTGGCTGGATGCTCAACGTGAACAGGTATGTTTTTACATGCACACTGAACGTGTATTTAGCAATTTTTGTTATCGCAGCGTCTAAACAAACTATTTATGAATATTTCAATATCATTATGCTTAACATTTTTTCTGCTGTGCAGGAAATTTTCTATGCGGCAAATACAACCATGGTTCTCGCAATTGTAGTGGTAGTAGCAGTCATTACACCCTTGGTAAAACATCTCTACGATCCTTCAACGAAATACTTAACTTATAAAAGAAGGTCGATTTTTCAGTCAAAAGAAATCAAATCAGATCTTCGTGTACTTGTTTGTGTTCACACCCAAGATGATGTTCCAGTCATTATCAGACTCCTTGAAGCCTCTAACCCTACCAAACTCCACCCCCTCACTGTATACATCCTCCATCTCGTTGAGCTCGTGGGGCGTGCTACTCCTCTCCTTATTGCCCATCCACTGCATAAACGTGCTTCCACGTCAAACCCCAGCAAATCTGAAAGGATTGGCAATGCCTTCCGACAACTCGAAAGCCGATACCATAACCTTGTCACAGTTCAACCATTCTCCACTATTTCTCCTTATGCTTCAATGCACAATGATATATGCACCATGTCAGCGGACAAGAGGACGGTTCTCACAATCTTCCCTTTCCAAAGGCAAGATACAACAAGTCTGACAGACGATTTGGCCAGGCCGGCTATTTCTAATCGCTCTATTAAAATCCTTCTTCAAAATTTGTTGCGAAGCTCCCCTTGTTCTGTCGGAATCCTAATTGATGGTCATAATCACCAAACACAACCTACTTGCTTCTTGCCTGACATGCCTTATCGCGTGATTGTACTCTTTTTCGGTGGCCCGGATGATCGAGAAGCATTGGCTTTTGCAATGAATATGATACATCATCCGTTAGTCTTTGTTACTGTTATAAGGTTTTGTGCTGCAACTAGTTCGTCATCTGACGGAGATATTAACTTTTACAGTGGAATTATTGACATTGATGTTGAGAGAAATAAGTTGCTTGATGATGAATTGGTAGACAATTTTAGGATTATTTCCATGCATGACGAATCACTGATATATAAAGAAATAGAGGTAAAGATGGCTCCGAAGCAGTATGGGCAGTTCAATCGTTTCACGAAGATTTTGATCTTATGTTGGTAGGAAGACAACAGGTCACTAATTCAGATATAACTTCAGGGTTCGATACTGATTGGGCCGAGTGCCAAGAACTAGGAACTATCGGAGATATAGTTTCATCTCCAGATTATGATGCTAAGGGATCAATCTTAATAATTCATCAACGGCAAGATATTAGTTAATCATGTATATATATATATATAGGTATGTGAACCGCTTTTCCATCCAGCCAAAGCAGCCAGCTGCTGATGTGATTGGCAGGCTTTCCACAAAATGGCAAGGAGTGTATGGAGTGGAGATTTGTCGAGAATCCTGCTTCTTTATGCATGGGAAAGTTTTTTTGTCAAAGCATAATTATGCTCAAACTGATGTGCTAATCCATGTGTCCCAAATCAGCTTCATGGGCATGGAAATATCTCCAACACGCCGCGGAGAAGATCAAACCATTCATCTCATGGGTTTTGGGGGAGGGTAAATTTTTGGTCCCAAAAACCGTAGTTAATTTCGGTCGGAACAGTTGAAATATCATCGGTTTTATCGGTATCGGGTCTTATCCGAAATAGCCTATACCGGTATAACGGTTTTTACACAAAAATATCAGCCAACCGATATTGTTTAACCGAAATGGTCGAAATGGACCTGTACAACCGAAATGAGATGATATGATACAATTACTAATTTACCCTATAAGGGTCTGAATCACTGAGTGAACCGAGCAAACTCCATCTCTTTTAACTTAGTTCCACTGCCTGATACATCCAACACTGGAAATATATAATTCCTTCAACAAACACAACCTCTAATACCTAAATTCGATTTTAGTATCAACTGATTCAATTCAATCTTCATCATTAAAACCTAAATCTGAGTACCAATTAACACTCGATTCAAAGAGATTCAACATATATGCATACAACCTTAAAATCGACATCAGCGACATCTGTTCTTGATGAAAAATTAATAAGATCCAATATCAGCAAATCAATTGGACAATTTCATCAGCAAAATCGATCCAAAAGATAAGTTTAATCTCCTCTTGTACTTTCAATTCAATTGATTCTAACGTATGAATATGATTGGAAGTTTGTTTATGAGCCTGTTCTTAAACTTGGGTACCACTTAAATTTGTTGTTGGCGAATTGGATTGTGTTTGTGTTGGCTAAGGAGAGTGAGAACTGTGATGCTTGTAAGCTGTTTGACAGAATACCACAACAAGGTAATGTTCCTCGACTGTGGTAGAAGACGGTGTTAGAGAGATGAATTATTCATCTGGTGGTAGAATATTAAGGTGTGTTTGACTGTTTGAGACAGATTAGGAATATGGGTTATTGTTAAATTTGGAAATCAATACAGAGAAGACGATACAAGGGGTTTAACAATCACCAGCAAGTCCATTCCTGCATCACCAACAATATGTATAGCAGGTGTTTGAGAAAACATCCGAGAGACAAGTTTTTGTGACTGAAATCTTTTGGTTTTGGTGACTGATATCAGAATGGTATGGTCCATATGGATTTGGCTATATGCAACATGATAAGACTGGCAAATCTTGCATGATATTGTTACGTATCTCATCATGCATACTTTTAAAGCATCATTTGCTAGTTACATAACCCAAGAATGTCGTTACTGTGTGGAAGTTGGCTGCTATTACATTCCTGAACATGCATTTGTACCGCATATACATGTGAATCATTCAGCTTCTTATGTGTGCTGTTGTATTGATTGGAATGCAGATATCAAGGCCAGAGTACAATCAAATCCTTGTGAAGAAGCTTGGGGGTACTGACTTCTGGGGAAATTAGGTAAAAACATCCAGTTCTTCATTTATTGGAAGATATATGACCTTTACTTTTAAGTTGTCATATTATACGTGTTTATATTGATGTGCTTGTTGAATTTCAACCAACCAGCCATTGATCTCTCCTAGATTTGAGTGAGGTCTAACTTTTTTGTTCATGCCTTAGCTATCTGAGTATTTTATAAAAGTTTAACTAGTTATATTAAATTGACCAGGGAGTTTTAGCTTAAGTTGCACAAACCTATAACTACTGTCTAATACTACTCTTAGTTAAGGTCTTTAAACTCATTTTTTGTCTTAAGCGTAGATTAATCGAAGTAACTTACATATATTACTACTGAAAGTAGTCTATTAGCAAATGGTTTATATGGTTGAATGATGGTTGTTGCCGTGGTCGGAGCCTGGGAGGTGATGAATGGTTTATATGGTTGAATGATTTAGTGTTTTGATTGATTAGAAACTTTGGGTTGGCATTCAACTTGAGTGTGCAGGTTGAAGAGAAGCTATTTAAGCGTCAAACGCAGCAGCCACATACCTATCTCTCTACCTAAAGACAACGCATGCAACCTGTTCGTAAAAAGACCTGACCAACCAGTTTTGCCTTTGATATGAAGCTTACTTCCATGGCTATCTCCAGTAGTAGTTTACGAAGGACTAAGAGGGTTTCTGAGTTTGAATTGGGCGCAGATTTTGCAATAAAAAAAGATGTGAAGGTGAACAACGAATGGTGGTGATCAAATGGGTGCAAATAGAGTTTGATTGATTTTGTATTGGCAAAGTTAATGACTAATTTTGGATGACTGAGTTAACCCGGAAAGAAAAAGAAAACTGCACTACATATTTTTTTTAATTCATGTTTTCATTATTTGTTATTTATATAAATTATTGATCTGGCATGCATAAATGCAATTGCTGAGGTGCCAGTGCCACCAAAAATGTCCACTATTTTTGGAGTTGCCAGGCTAAATAGTCAATAGATTGACTTGACCATATAATTAGATAATGATTAGTTAATCAATAACAAATGAATACCAAAATTCTGAATGCCTCATATTACATCCAATTTTCATTCTCTCATTTGGTCTGTAATTCATCTTCTGTCATTTTCCTTTCTACAAAATTGTCATTTAATTATATTTGAACCTCAACTAATCATGAGAGTACTAACAAGATACATGTCATTGTTAAATTTTCTGAACTTTAGACATACAAATTGGTGGAATAAATTACCACAAGCTCAGTGTTCGATCGAGCTTTCTCAGATTTTTTATCTTAAATTTGGATTTCAAATAGCTTGTAAAATCTCTTATTTCAGCAACAGCACATATAATGTCCATACCATCGAAGGTAGATACAATTCAAAATTAAGAACTTTTCTTTGTGAGTATGCAGGACATAATACCTTATTTGTTTATCCCTTCCCAATCAAATAATCACTTAGATGGGTATACCAAATTTTCCTAATTGTTTCGGTCTGTAAGTGAGAGTTCTACTCTAATAGCAAACACACTCTGTGGTTTAAAGTCATTTGATTTGGGCAACAAAAGGCTATCAGACACTTTTGTAAATATCTGTATCCATTAATCCTTATAGAGATATGTAATGATTGACCACACGCAAATGCTGCATTTCAATTTCTTTTGAAATTACCAAGCTAACTAAGTAGCAGGACGCTATAACGTTCATTACAAGAAGTAAACAATTATAGGGCTTTGTGAGAAACCTCGCACTATAAGGCGAGTATTTATACTTTGAGACTTCATTCTTCTCACCACGCTTTTTACAAATAACCATACCACACTAAATACATGTATATTTGTCAAAGAACCAAGTTCTACCTAGATTGTGTAGGACAAGTATGTGTTCTTGTTAACATTAAGCAACAAAGAGCATGGTTCGATCTCATCGTGCTCTTTTTCCTTGAGAAATTATATATGAAAATAATAAGCATTAATATGCTCGGATGGTTTTTCCATTGACTCGTGCGCATTCTCATAAAATTCAGGAATTTCATTGTGCCCTGGAATCATTAAACTTCGGAGCATCTTCCTATTTTGATTCATGAACATAATCAGAGACAATCTAATGAGATAATTTCATTAATACTATGAATCAGGTTGTGTCTTACTCACCTACTTCTTTTCTAGGTAAGCATTGATCGAACCTGGTGGTATTTCCATGTTCCTTTTATGGATCCATAGCCTTAACTACAATTCCACCAAGTGTGGTTGCAATACCTTAGTGTATATCCCTTATTGGGGATTTCTAACCTTGCAGGCATATTTGCAGTTGGTATACATGATCTTGTCACTTTAGCGATATCAGTGCACATTCTGAAAATCGATTATTCTTTGTCACTGACGTTTACATTTGTGGGGTGTTAGAATCAGTGTAAGACAAAGTATAAACACATTATGACAATTTTTGTTGTTCCCTTAGAAACACCTTTTTTTATCTCCCACTAACAACGGGAAGACTGTCATCAAGTGACAACCCGCAATTTAAGCGGTTGAGAGATCGCCTTCTAAAGGTTTCAAAGTGCGGATAATTGTTGGAAAACCATATCCAACATGACTACTTAATCGTTTCGATAACCCATCATAGTACAAAGTGGAGTCGTAATGGCACATATATAGCAAACCAAAAATGCGTAAGAATATAAATGTCAGGCATATGTCCAGTTACCAACTGGTATGCAGAAGTGGTTGACCAAGGATTATAATGTTAAGTCATTATTATACCGTGATGCATACTCGAGAATGCATCAGTTGTGTGCAGTCAATGGATGTCCCTTACCCTTCTTTTCCAAATATATGGAAATGCGCTTAAGAAATATATGGGGAGGGAGCCTTGGTTGAATGTGCATGAGCAGTAATGCACATTTATGCAATGTGGCCTTTACGTACGTTGGTGCATACTTGATGCGTAAGTGTCAATATGCTTGTAGCTTAGCCGATGAAGCTTGAATTATGCGAAAGCATCATTCATATGTAGTGTGTACTCGAGAATGAATGTTTGCAAACAAAGACATTAGTTATGGACAAGCTAGTACATATCTTTCGAAAGTCCCTTGGCCTATATGACTTTTCTTGGTATTTGGCCTTGCGACGGAAGTTGGAATCGACGTTGGCTTTGCCTTAATAGGCTTATGTTGCTTGTTCCTTTTGAAATAACCCTTCATATGAACTACGGTCATGCTTGATCCCTTGAAGGTACGTGTTGGGTATGTAGGAAGTCGCAATGCAATAAAATGCAATGAGGTCAGCAACTTGTTGCTCATATCATCTAATTTTGAGGTGATTGCGATACTTTGGTAACTCATACCATCTGGATCGTCAATTCGAGGAAAGAGATGATTGTTGGCACACTTGATGAGGTAGTTGCATTCTATTTTATGGATTTGCATACTTCCTATCAATCTATACGGTATGAACAAAATATGCTTGGTTGATGCACTCTTGGCAAGAGCAAGATCAGTGCATGCATCCAGTACATGGTAGAAACAGAGTTGGGGAAATTATGTCTACAATGGCCTATGCGCTAGTGCAAGGCATGATTTAAGCCTGGACAATGCTGGTAAGTATGTGATGCGCGCCAAAGAAATCATCATTGGCTTTTAGCCTTGTACCCTTTGCAGATTCATTAGGAAAATAAAGAACACAAAGAATTTACGTGGTTCGATGTTAAAACCTACATTATTAAGCCTTCAATCTTCTAATGTAATCGCTTATAAATTGACAGGATGGATAAAAGTGTTGTAGTCAAGCAACAACTGATATCACAATCAGACTCGCAGTTGAAGAGTTGCTCAAAATATTATTTGTATTGAAAGATATTTATAAACATACCCCTCATGTGTCTAGAATTCCCATCATCCTTAGATTCAAAAAGCAATAATGCATACATTTCAATCCAAATAAAAAATACTAATAGTTTTTAGTTAGCACGCGTTCTTTTGATTTGCCTATTTTCCATTACTGTACGGTCACACTTTCATAATAGGAACGCTTATAAATGTTCTAAATATGTGGCAAAACTACAATCTCTTTGACACACACTCCTCTCCTGTCGCCGTTTCACTTAGCCCTGATATTAGTAACACTTATTTCTGTTACGAACTTAATAATCCAAATAATGCTTGCTAATAAGTAAGGAACCCAAATGTCTGCTTCAAAATCTTTCACCATCAATTCCACGTGTGCAGAAATCGCTGTGCAACGCAGGTTCTCTGGACTTGTATACTAGGAGGCTGGATATTTTATTTTATTGTTATATATAAATTATGACGAGTATTAACGGTTTAAATCATGAATATCATCACATAACAGATTTACTGCCTTACTAAAATTGGCGCATGTAAACTTTTCTCTTTAGGATGAATCATATACATGCAATGGCTGAGGTGCCAGTGCCACCAGAAATACCCGCTATTGTTGTAGTTGCCAGGCTGAATATCATTGACTATTTTTTGATAATAGTAAAAAAATAGTCAATGGATTGTTTTGACCTTATAATTAGATAATGATTAGTCAGTCAATAACAAATAAACACCAAAACTGCTGTGTTTCTCATTTATATAAAAACTCAGAAGAACAACGGGAAAAGTAAAACTTCTGTTTCCTTTCCTTGTTGCTTTAATTCCTTTCTCCTCTGCCCAACACTTCCTGTTCCGGCTGCCGGTGAGTTAATATATAAGGGGAGAGAAGTATGGGGAAAAGCGGCATTCTTCGTTTATGTAATACTCCAGGCGAAGTCGGTTCAGGAGGATTATTGTATAAAAATTTCGCTGAGTTTTATGGTTTTGACCCTCTACCAAGTATTTGCATGCAAATTGCAATACTTGCACTTGTACCTCATTTTATTCATAAGGTGTTGTCACGGTTCCATGAACCCTTGCTTGTTTCTCAAATACTGGTAAGCTTTACATTTATTATTATGCTTAATCTTTTTCTGGAGTAGGTGTTTTTTTTTTATGATTATTGACTGTTTGATTATATATATAGGGAGGGATACTTGCTAGTCAATGGGTTCTTGGCTATCCGTTTATAAAACATGAACACGGCAAGTCCATTGGGATTACATATTACGTATTCCCTAAAGATGGATTTCAAGTAGTAGACATGCTTGCTCATTTCAGTTCCATGTTTTTTATATTTAAAGTTGGAGTTCAAATGGATCTCAAATTATTAAAGAGAGCTGGGCGACGAACATACATCATCGGATTCTTTTGTATCTTTTGTTCTTATTTTACTGGAATTTATTTTGCCAACATGCTCGCAAATAATGACATACCGGAATTAAAGGCACCTCCAAAGGTACATTATTTTCGGAGCGCTGATAGAGTGGTCGAACTGTTCGGCATGATTTCTTTCCCTGTTATCGCTTATGTACTCAATGATCTCAACATTCTTAACTCTGAGCTGGGTAATTTAGCGATTCATATAGCAATGGTTTCTGATTTCTTTCATATGCTTTGGAAATTCTGGACCTTTTTCCGCCAAATATATCAAGGTTCACACCCAACATATGTAATACCTGTATTACTCATCACATTGGGGACGTTAATATACATATTTTTGATTGTACGTCCGGCAGCGTTATGGGTTGTAAAGAATACACCTGAAGGGAGACCAGTAAATGATATTTACATTTCATTAATAATGGTTTCTGTTCTACTGTGTTCATTAGCTAGTGAATATTGTGGATTCAATGGTACACTTGGGGTTTTCTTACTAGGTTTGGCTATACCTGATGGTCCGCCTTTAGGATCTGCTCTAGTTGATAAGCTACGCATTGTTACCGTATTCTTTATGCCTCTTCATATGGGTATCGTTGGATATAAGACGGACATTTACAAAGTCAGTTTTCGGTTTCTATGGCGGGTTTTAGTGGTCAGCCTTGGTTGTATCCTTGGGAAGATTATCGGGCTTTTCGTCCCAGCTGTGCTTCTTGGAGTCTCTCCACGAGATAGTTTGTTGCTTGGACTTATTATGAACATTAAAGGCATTGTCGAGGTTTCCACAATTAACACCTGGCTAGATTCACTAAATCAAAAAGTAAGCTGTTTTTTAGTTATTGCATCGCAGCAGGTAATTTGAATACTTGTTAATTAACATGTTTTTCCTTTTCACTCTGCAGGATGGTTTTTCACAATCAAATACAATCATGGTTCTCACACTTTTAGTGGTAGTAGCAGTTATTACACCCACGGTGAAATACCTCTACGACCCTTCATCAAAATACTTAACCTACAAAGGAAGATCAATTTTGCAGTCGAATGAAAACAACTCAGATTTTCGTGTACTTGCGTGTGTTCACACCCAGGATGATGTTCCAGGCATTATCAGACTCCTTCAAGCCTCTAATACTACCAAATATCACCCCCTCACCGTTTACCTCCTCCATCTTGTTGAACTCGTGGGTCGTGCTTCTCCTCTCCTTATATCCCACCCATTGCACAAACTTGCTTCCACATCAAACCCTACCAAATTGGAAAGGATTATCAATGTTTTCCAACAATTCCAAAACCGATATAGGGGCCTTGTTACAATTCATCCCTTCTCCACCATCTCTCCGTATGCTTCAATGCACAACGATATATGCACCATGTCAGTCGACAAACGTATTGCTCTAGTAATTTTCCCTTTCTGCAGGCAAGATGCAATAAGTCTGAGAGATGATCCGTCCAGACAAAATATTTCCAGTCGTGCTATCAAAATCCTTCTTCAAAATCTGTTGCGAAACACCCCATGCTCAGTCGGGATCTTAATTGATGGTAGTAATCACGAAACACAATCTACTTTCTTCTTGTCCGACATGTCTTACCGTGTGGTAGTACTCTTTTTTGGTGGCCCGGATGATCGAGAAGCATTGGCTTTTGCGATGAATATGATTCATCATCCGTCAGTCTACGTTACTGTTATCAGGTTTTATGGTCCTGCAAGTTTATCATCTGACAAAGCTATTGAGGATTACATTAATGAATCTGTTATCATTGATATGGAGAGACACAAGTTTCTGGATGACGAATTGGTAGACCATTTCAGGGTTAACACAATGCATGACGAAACATTGATGTATAAAGAAGTAGAGGTGCAAGATGGCGCAGAAACAATATGGGCAGTCCGGTCACTTCACGACGAATTTGACCTTATGGTCGTAGGAAGACAACAAATCACTGATTCAAAAATAATTACAGGATTAGATACTGATTGGGATAAATGTGATGAGCTAGGAGCTATTGGCGACATGGTAACATCTCCTGATTATGGTGCTCGGGGCTCAATCTTAATAATTCACCAACGGCAAGATATTAGTTAGATAATGGTACATATTCTTCTGATGTATACGCTGATGAGAGCAGTCTAGCTATAAATCTATGTTATTTTAGTGGGTCTCCCCTCTAAAGTGTTTTGGAGTCTTTTCTTTAACGATTTAGTAGCGAACCAAGAGTGCAAAGTTTATAACATGTAATTGTGTCAGCTATCTCCCTGGTTTGCTTTTTCTGTAACTGTTATATTGTTTTTTTTTGGTACCTCCTTGGCACATGGTTATCAATTTTAATATATTCTCAAAAACAACAAAAAAAGAGTACTCTAGCTACATAGGTACGTGGTTACCATGTTATGAATGTGTCAGTGATGGAGCCAGAAGTTTCAACTGGGTGAGGGCGCACCAGAGTTAGATTGTTTTATAAAATATTCTGCTACAGAAATAACATCGCATCAAAACATAGTAATATTTATAATCGTGCCACCATCAAAACGTTAAAATTGAAATGTTAAAGCCATTTGTAACAATAATACATGTGACAAAACACTTATATCTGTTAAAAATTCATTACTAATTGAAAAAAATAAGTTTGGGTGGGTGGGCTCACTAATGGCTCTATCTCTGAATGTGTATGCGCTGATTAGGTTTCTCCGGAGCCTGAATGAAATGCAAAATTTTACTCTTCCATTAGAACAAAAATGTACTCTTTCGTTCAAGCGATAACCTTCAATCCATTAAATTACTACCCAATTAACTTTTTTTGAAATGTTTGTCTTTGAAGAAAACGCTTGAGAGAACCCTTACAACGGGATTACGTTGTTTCTACTTTCTACTGCCATTACCTGCCGAAGGTCCAAGATTGACATCATCCAACAAGACTGAAATTTCATCTTTTCCGGCTAATAATTTACTGAATAAGAAACTTAAGTTTGGACCCCTCCTGGCTATTAGACATATAACATATTAATGCTGGTTGGTTAGTCCAACCCATTATCGTCTACCAACCATATCAAGTCCAACCCACTATCGTCTCTCCATAACCATTAATCCGAGCCCACATCTTTATATTGTCCGACTCATAAGTCCGCACCACCTTTTGTTGGTCACCCAATTTTGCTAAAATCTTTATTATATAATCCCTCCGTTTTTTATAAATTGAGCTAAATTAAGTTTACATAATTCTTAAGATAAGAAAAAAAGAAGATATTTTTAGGTATTTTTTTCATATAATTATACTCTAGGATAATAAAATAGTAAAGTTAAAAATAACATATCTCACAAAATATATCACGGATATTTATAAAATTTATATCGTTATAAAATATTTTAAAGCACGTAAACAGCGGATATAAACATGACTATTAAATTATACATATTTTTTCTACTAATATTAATTAATTAAAAAAATAATCTTAAAACTATTGTCTTGGTTAATAAAATAGCTCAATTCTTAAGGAACCAAATTTTAAAACGAAAAGCTCAATTTATAAGGAACGAAGGAAGTATAATTTTGGCCATATATTTTGTGAACCGATAGAATTACAAACGATAACTCGGATCACAACTCAACTCCCTTCGTGTGGTTACAACCAGTCCAAATTCCGTCAAAGTGGTACACAATGCACTTGACTACCTCTACCACTTTCTTATCCTTCTTCTTCGTCTTCTATGAATTTCTTTACTGGTAATGCTAATTTCATTATTAAATCACAAGTACCATTGATAATAACTCCGAATTTCACTTTTAATTTCTTAATTTTTATATATTTAGGGTTTTGAAGAAGGGGTGGAAGAGCAGTGTGAAAGAAAAAGAATTTGGTGATCTTAGGGTTTACCGCATATATATTCGCTAAGAACGTCAAAAATCGAAGCCTATTGCATTGGTCTGGGCGGTTTAATAAAGGTCCCCTCTTAATCTTCTCTTCTTTTGGCATAGTGCAGTAATATGGGCGGTTTCTGTACATCCCTATTGACGTTTATTTCCGATGAAAACTAAAATTTTTACAAAAATTACGATTTTCACCTATCGCGCCACATTATTACAAAAACTGGAATTTTTCACTAACTTAACATAACCCTATTTACGATTGAAAACTGAAATTTTCACCAGTAGTACTTGAGGCTAGAAGTATAGGTGAAAACTAAAATTTTCCTCATAAATCTCCCCTTGTGATAATTGAGGGATTTTTTTTTGCCGATTATATTAGAGCATTTCTTGATTGTACTAGTGCAAAATAGTGATTTTAATATTGTTAGGATATATACTAAAAGGTATAAAAGCACAGTTTCTATATACTCCTAGGTCAGTCTTATTCTAGGCTACTTTACGTAAAACTATTGTTTTTCACAGAAATTGAACTTCTCAAATAAATACGGTTCTCATCTGCATTTTACCAGCTAGACACCGGTTTTAGTTCTATTTTATTTTATAAAAAAAATAGAAATTGATCAGCTGAATCTAAAGCTAGATTCAATAAAATAACAAACAAAAAATTGATATTGGGTGAACATTATCTTCACAACTGAATCCACTTACAACTTTAAATACTAGACTCTCTCAAGATCCAAATTTGAAAAAATAAATAAATGATAAAACTAATAAGACAACTTGAACTAAAAGTATCTCATAACTTCAACTCAACTGCCACAATGATACTACTATTTACTGTTAAATTTTTGAGATAACAATACAAATTAGTGAGGGCCATTTATAGTACTGATGCGTAAATTTTATGGAAGTATATATAAGTCTTAATGTCTTATCATCTTTAAGATCCTAACTGGTTCTTTAGCCATCTAAGATTGAAAGGATGGTATAACAAGGATTGATTGATAATTAAGAAAGTTGAGAATGCCAATTTGGTGAAGGAAGCCGATGGCTTAGGAGATTAACGAGATAGCTAATGCATAGAATGGAGATTAACGAGATAGCCAATTTTCGTTGCTTCCTCTTCTTCAATTCTCTAATTCAGCAGGAATGGTGAATATTTTCTATGTATATTTATTTTAACTAACTAAATATATACCGTGATAACTAATATCAAAATCTTTAAGTGGTCTCCTGTTTGTTTGTTTTTGATCGAGAAGTGGTTTCTCTTGGGTACGGTAGAAACACACTGTTCATTTACAAGCAAGTAGCTGCAGAATTTCAAAAAAGAATAAAAATCACTCACTTTCTTTATCTAGACTCAAAGGAGACCATCAAATCAGACAATTAGAGAGGAGCTAGTAAGTTATTGTGTTGATGTTTAAAAATAAAGAAATTACACGAGAAATTTCTTGAAAAATTATGCATGTTAAGTCTTAAAAGCTGCTATTTTTTATGAAGTCGCACTGGGAGCTAGTGCTTGTCGTCTCTATAATTTTAGAAGGTATAACAACTGTGGTTAAACCCATAGTTTAGTGATGTAATATCTAATGATTCCAAGGCTTTGAAGATGCTATTTCAAATATAATTCCGCACTGCGGGAGCAAAAAAATTTCCGTTCAAAAAGATGGTCGTTTGAAATATTCCCTCTGTTTCTTCAGCAAAAGTGATAGTAACATTTTTACTGAAACTGAGGTAGTATATGTTATAGGAAGTTTACGGGTCTTTATCTATAGTGATCTTTTCTAGCAGCTACAATCTAGAAATATCTTTTGTAGGAGTCACAGACCTCTAGAGTCTTTTCACTTAATGGAATAAGAGTCTTCAATCTTCTAATGTAATCGCGTATAAATTAACATGATGTATGTAAGTGTTATAATCAAGCAACAACTGAGATTAAATGCCAACAAAAGAGATTTTTAAACATACCCCTTGCGTTACATAACTTCAAATTTCATATTTCTGCAATTTCTAATGCCTTTAGAAGCGAAAAATAACCATCCTAAAAATCAATCTCTACAATTTCCAGTGCCTTGGGATGTAAAAACAATGACCGTAAAATTTCATATCTCTGCAACATCCGATGCCTTTAGATGCAAAAACCAATAAAATGCATACATCTCCCCCTTTAGGCAACAATCCAAATACCGTATTTTTCACAACGCCAAACTTCCGTTACTGTATGGTCGTACAGTCACACTTCTCCAAATAGGCGCTTATAAGCGTCATAAAATCTGTGCCGAAATTACCTCTTTGACACGTGACCCCTCCTGTTGCTGTTTCACCAAGCCCTGAAATTAGTAACTTCTATACCTGTTACAAAACCTGTAATCCAAATAACTGTTGCTGATAAGTTAGAAACCCAAATTCTGTATCAAAATCTTCCACCCTAACAATTCCACGTGTGCGGCAGCCACCGTGCAATACGCGTTCTCTCGACTTGTATACTACAGTTGCTTCCTATATTATGAAGCTGGAAATTATTATTTTTTGTGATTTATAAATTGTGACGAGTATTGACAACTAAAATCGTGAATATTTATCTTAACCTAACAGTTTTACTGCCTTACTAAAAGTGGCATATAAACGTTTCTCTTTAAGATGAATCATATCTATGCAATTGCTGAGGTGCCAGTGCCACCAGAAATACCCACTATATTTGTAGTTGACAGGCTGAATATCATTGACTATTTTTTGATATAACGATTAGTCAAGTCAATAACAAATGAACACCAAAATTGCTGTCATTCTCATTTACATAAAAACTCAGAAGAACAGAAAAAGAAAAACTTCTGTTTCCTTTCCTTGTTATCGCTTTAATCCCTTTCTCCTCTTCCCAACACTTCCGGGTCCAGCTGCCGATGAGTTAAGGTATACGGAGAGAGAGGTATGGGGAAAAGCGGCATTATTCGTCTATGTAATACTCCAGGCGGAGTCGGTTCAGGAGGATTATTTTATAAACATTTAGATGTATTTTCGGGTTTTGATCCTCTACCAAGTGTTTGCTTGCAAATAACAATACTTGCACTTGTACCTCATTTCATTCATAAGATGTTGTCACGGTTCAATCAACCCTTGATTGTTTCTCAAATACTGGTAAGCTTTATACACCATTTATTATTATGCTTAATCTTTTTCAGGAGTAGTATATTTTTTAAAACTTTACTGATTGATTGATTATATATATAGGGAGGGATACTTGCTAGTCAATGGGTTCTTGGCTATCCGTTTATAAAACATGAACACGGCAAGTCCATTGGGATTACATATTACGTATTCCCTAAAGATGGATTTCAAGTACTAGACATGCTTGCTCATTTCAGTTCCATGTTTTTTATATTTAAAGTTGGAGTTCAAATGGATCTCAAACTATTAAAGAGAGCTGGGCGGCGAATATACATCATCGGATTCTTTTGTATCTTTTGCTCTTATTCTGCTGGAATTCAAATTGCCAACATGCTCAAAAATGATAATATAGGGGCATTAAAGACACCTCAAAATGCACAAGGGTTTCGGAGCTCTGAAAGAGTGATCGAACTGTTCGGCATGATTTCTTTCCCTGTTATCGCTTATGTACTCAATGATCTCAACATTCTTAACTCTGAGCTGGGTAATTTAGCGATTCATATAGCAATGGTTTCTGATTTCTTTCATATGCTTTTCAAATTCTGGACCTTTTTCCGCCAAATAGGACAAGGTCCATTCCCAGCATATGCAATACCTGTACTTTTCCTCACATTGGGGACGTTGATATACATATTTTTGGTTGTGCGTCCGGCAGCGTTATGGGTTGTAAAGAATACAGCTGAAGGGAGACCAATAAATGATATTTACATTTCATTAATAATGGTTTCAGTTCTACTGTGTTCATTAGCTAGTGAATATTGTGGATTCAATGGTACACTTGGGGCTTTCTTACTAGGTTTGGCTATACCTGATGGTCCGCCTTTAGGTTCTGCTCTAGTTGATAAGCTACGCATTGTTACCGTATTATTTATGCCTCTTCATATGGGTATCGTTGGATATAAGACGGACATTAATAAAGTTATAGTTAATGTTCCAGTTCTATGGCGGGTTTTATTGGTCATCCTTGGTTGTATCCTGGGAAAGATTGCCGGGCTTTTCATCCCAGCTGTGCTTCTTGGAGTCTCTCCGCGAGATAGTTTGTTGCTTGGACTTATTATGAACATCAAAGGCATTGTCGAGGTTTCCACACTAAACACTTGGCTAGATTCACTAAATCAAAAGGTGCGTCTTTATACACTAAAAGTTTTTTTTAGTTGTTGCATCTCAGCAAGTAATTTGAATACTTCTTAATTAACATCTTTTTCTTTTTTACTCTGCAGGACAGTTTTACTGCATCAAATACAATCATGGTTCTCACACTTGTAGTGCTAGTGGCTGTTCTTACGCCTGCAGTGAAATGGCTCTATGACCCTTCATCGAAATACTTAACCTACAAAGGAAGATCAATTTTGCAGGGGAATGAAAACAACTCAGATTTTCGTATACTTGCGTGTGTTCACACCCAAGATGATGTTCCAAGCATTATCAGACTCCTTCAAGCCTCTAATCCTACCAAATACCACCCCCTCACCGTTTACCTCCTCCATCTCGTTGAACTCGTGGGTCGTGCTTCTCCTCTCCTTAATTCCCACCCAGTGCATCAACGTGCTTCCGCATCAAACCCTACCAAATCGGAAAGGATTATCAAAGTTTTCCAACAATTCCAAAGCCGATACCGAGGCCTTCTTACAGTTCATCCCTTCTCCACCATATCTCCGTATGCTTCAATGCACAACGATATATGCACTATGTCAGTAGACAAGAGGACTGCTCTCATAATCTTCCCTTTCTGCAGGCAAGATGGAGTAAGTCTGAGGGATGATCTTGGCAGGTCAAATATTTCTAGCCGTGCTATCAAATACCTTCTTCAAAATCTATTGCGAAACACCCCATGCTCAATCGGGATCTTAATTGATGGTAGTAATCACGAAACACAATCTACTTTCTTCTTGCCTTATGCGTCTTACCGTGTGATAGTTCTCTTTTTTGGTGGCCCGGATGATCGAGAAGCATTGGCTTTTGCGATGAATATGATTCATCATCCGTTAGTCTATGTTAGTGTTGTTAGGTTTTATGGTCCTGCAAGTTTATCATCTAACTAAGTTCTTGAGGATTACATTAATGAATCTGTTAGCATTGATATGGAGAGACACAAGTTTATGGATGATGAATTGGTAGACCATTTCAGCGTTAACACAATGCATGACGAATCATTGATGTATAAAGAAGTAGAGGTGAAAAATGGTGCAGAAACAATATGGGCAGTCCGGTCACTTCACGACGAATTTGACCTTATGGTCGTAGGAAGACGACAAATCACTGATTCAAAAATAATTACAGGATTAGATACTGAATGGGCTGAATGTGAAGAGCTAGGAGCTGTCGGAGACTTGGTAACATCTCCTGATTATGGTGCTGGGGGCTCAATCTTAATAATTCACCAACGGCAAGATATTAGTTAATCATGGAAAGATAATGGTACAGTACACGCTTAGTACTGCTCTTCAATTTTCAGATTCATGTACACCGTATTACTTATCCGGTGACAAGAGTAGTCTAGATATAGAGATACCTGAGTACCATGTTATGAATGTGATGCGCGGAGTAGGTTTCTCCTGAGCGCGGAATGAAATTCAAATCTCTACACCTAATTACAGTAGAACAAGAATGTCCTCTTTCTCGATAAGCTTCAGTCTAGCTTGGAATTTAAACCGCCGTGCAGCCAGTCAGCCAGCCAAAGTAGCCAGCTGCTATACTGAACGGCAGGTGGCTTCAGAGGCTAAAACAAAGAGCTGACATTATGTATCGGTATTTAAGCCTTAAGCTGCCTGTAAATTTTAGTGAGATGTAATTGTACAACTGTTTCTCATAGTTAGTTATTTTCTGTGCATTTTATTTTAATTTTTTTTGCTAGAAATAAACATTAATTGTATATATAACAAACCCAGTCGTTACCTAGATCAATTCTTGTTCAAAATTTCGAATATAAATTATTAGTATCATCACACAATATTTTATAAATTATTAACATCGACAGAATTGTTTGAGTTTCTACGGATACATCAAATCTTGAAATTACCACATGCTTCAAATACGTTATTGGTTCAAAGTTTTTAACAGAAAGTAAAAAGTAAAACTGTTACTGAGTTAAACAATTAAGTTAAAATCCCTAAATCCAGATTAGCCTCGGCTTACCATAATGCTTGTTTTCCTTATTCAGTACAATAGAAAATCTCGGAAGGTGGCCTAGTCATGATTAAAAGTAGTAATTAAAAAGGAAACAAAAATTTAAAATATACACCACAATTAATGAATAAGTTTAATTTATGTGAAAAATACGCGTTAAACCTAAATATTTTATGAGTTATTTGGCAAATGGAGATAATTTTGTAGCTGATTTTACTTTGCTCGACCAGGATTCGAGACTCAATTATTGCAAAGATATGTTTTTGGATCACGGGTGATCATAACCAACAAAACATTTATTAGGGTAATCAAATGTGACTTATAAAGTCTTGTAGAGATTTTTAAAATATTTTGTTAGTCAATTGAGATTATGAGAGAGTCTCCCAAACTCTTTTGTAATTGGATAGAGATTTTTTCTAAGTCTTTTAAATTCTCTAAAAATATCATGTTATTGAATTAAGATTTGTTAAGAGTCACTCAAACACTCTTGTTATTAGATATAGACTTCAAAATCATTGATTTGTTACTTATTGGGATTTTGAAAGACTTTTTTTGATGAAAATAGGCATGAGCAAAATCTCTCCCTTAAAGGTGATATTTTGAGAGACTTGAAAATTAGGGTAGAACATATATAATCCAAAGGTCCTCATTCCTCAGCCTTATTGAAAGACCAAATTCATCCATGACTATTCCTTAACTCCCTCCTGCCTTATCTTCTTCTTCTTCCTCATTCCCAATCCGTTCTTCTTCTTCCTCCCCCCTCTGTCTTCTTCTGCCATTCCCTGGAATTGCTTGATTTATATGGAAAAATCAAAAAATCACAATCAGCCCAAATAAAATGATTACATCTACACTTAATTTTAGGAATCATTAACCATTTTTTTTACCAGAATCAAGTAGTAAACATCTACTCATAATACATCAATGGGATTATCTGTAAAAGAACAAAAGTGTGATAAAAGGAAAAAAAAACAGAGGGAGGGAACTTACCAGCTAGTAGAACGATTTGTTGATGAATAAGGTTTGTTAAAAACAAAATTATATTTAAAAACAAAAAAAATGGTCTGACCTCACCTCGATTTCCAACCGCAGTAGACGGACTTGTCATTTTGCAAGGTAATTATACATAATTTATTTGTAGCAATCTCTTTGAATTTGGTTATTATGCATATCATGATTAAGTTAATCATAAAAAATTAGGTAAATTTTATTTGGTGGATTGTGGATTTGCAAACCGAAGCTAGTTTTTAGCTCCATACCGTGGTGTTCGTTATCATCTCCAAGAATATTCAGGTTCCGGGCGCCAACCAGTAAAAGTTGACGAATTGTTCAATCTTCGACATGCATCTCTAAAGAATGTAGTTGAGAGAATATTTAATGTATTCAAATCACGCTTCTTAATATTTAAGAGTGCACCCCGGTTTCCATACAAAACACAAGCGAAAATAGTTTTGGCATGTGCAGGACTACATAACTTTTTGCGCAAAGAATGTCGTTCCGATGAATTTCCAGTTGATGAAAGTGAAGAGGAACCAAATTCTTCCACTGAACAAATAGATCCTGAAGACAATCTTTCCCAAAATCAAACTCAGAGACAACAACGAGAAGATGTTAATCAGTGGCGAGATAGCATAAAAAAATAAAGTGTGGGATGAGTGGAATAAAAGAGAATGAAAACTTAGGAACAGGACAACAATGAGCTTTTAATTTTGACAAATGACACAAATTTTACTAGGTATTCATGGTACTTGTGTTAACTGTGCAACGTGCATAATAAAAAAAGTTGGTAGATGTTTTGAATTTATGGTTAGATATTTACATCCTTTTATCTATACAAATCACAAAGACTCTCTAGAAATCCACTAGATTTGTATCTACAAGTCGCAGAGATTCTCTATAGCACTTTCTTAAAATCACTGAAAATATCTATATTTTCAGGGAGTCTTCAGGAGTCACTAAAAATAAAAATCTATGAAAGTCTATATAAATCTCATTTGACTACCCCCTGTTAGAACATAATCTAGCGAGTTGTAACCAATGTAGCCAATATCGGATTTCGGTTTGTACCGGTCGAGAGCGATACACTAGTATACCTTATATCGGGGATATTTCGGTTCCAAATATCTGTAAATATCCGTCCATATATTTTACACCTATAATTATTATATCAAACGTTTTTTCCATATTGGACCTATTAAGATATAAAACTAGCACTTATTTTTTAAAATACCATAAAAAACGTGAGTAACAATTGAAAACCCTAGAACAATGACAAAGAAATTCATTTATTTTTTAATTAAAAACCCTAATTTCGGCCGTAGCGGTCCATTTCGGCCATTTCGTTTAAACCATATCGGTCAATATTGGCCGATATTTTCGGGTAAAATCCGTTCCACCAGTATAGGATGTTTCGTATCGGGTGAGGCCCGATACCGGTAAAACCGGCGATATTTCGGTCAAACCGACCGAAATTAACTACACTGGTTGCAACCAAATCCATGATCAACACCCACCAATGTAAGCAATATCGGATTTCGGTTCCAAATATCGGTAAATATCGGTCTACATATTTTATACCTATAATTATTATATCAATCGTTTTTTCTATATTGGACTCATTAACATATAAAACTAGTACTCATTTTTCTAAAATACCATAAAAACATGAGAAACAATTGAAAACCCTAGAACAATGATAAGGAAATTCGTTTTTTTTTTTCTTTTGGATTTTTTTTTAAAGAATTAAAAACCTAATTTCGATCGTACCGGTCCATTTTGATTAAACCGTATCGGTCAATATCGACCGATATTTTTGACAAAAACCGTTTTAATGGTATAGACTATTTTGTATCATGTGAGGGCCGATATCGGTAAAACCGACGATATTTCGGCTGGCTGAAATTAACTAGAGTGACACCCACATAACACACCCACATAACAGCAAACCGAGTCTACACCGAGTCATAACAGGCAACCGCAGGTATTCCTGTGTAACACCCAAACACACTCGGTAATATTTACCACAAATACCCCTCATCTCCTCTTTCTCTACAAAACCCTAAACATAAATATTTTATACATAAAGACCGCCACCACGCCTCAGTAGCGGTTCCTTCCTCCTTCTCAACCAGAAAACCAGGTCCGTCTCTTTTCTCTCTCTTAGGGTTTCTTCAAATCAAGATCTCCTTCTCCTTATTTTCATACATTTGTATTCAGGTTTCTGATTTTTTTTGGGGGTTTTAATTTCAGTTTGAAAAGAAGATTCAGTAGCTAACAATGGCTCCTGCATCTAAAGGTAATTTTTTATCAGATTTCTTAGGGTTTTTCAGTATTCAGTTTTAGATTCTTGTTTTTTGCTTACTTTTTGCTCAGACTGAGGATGATAGGTTGGGTTTTGATTTGTATGTTGGGTTTAGATGATGAAGTTATGAACCTTAAATGTGTGTTTATGCTTTCATTTTTATTTTGAATGGTGATGTTATTTTGGTTCTATCAACTTGTTGGCTTAATTAGATGAAGATTTTGTTGGTTTGGTCATTTATGGATTGATTTTAGGTTGGTTTAAGAAACAAATTGCAGAATCATGTTGTTCTTGGTCGGCTTTGCTGCTGTGGATGATTTAAATGTTTGTAGTGTTTATTGAATAATTTTGTTTTGTGGGGTTGTGTCAGATTTGGTTTGTATAAATTGATTGATTGTTTTGATTTTTTAATGCTGGATGCTGCTACCGCTGTTAAGGGATTTGTTTGGTGTTTTACAGGCTACCAGTTTAGTATATTCCTACCCTGGTCAAGGGTTTTTGATATGCTTAAGCAAATCTCTGTGCTTTAGTTTTATTAAGTATGGAATATTATGATTTTTCAGAACCTAGTTGGTATTTGAATAGCTTTATAATCACAATAGGATACCCGCTCAAAGCATTTGTATGCATATTACCTGTATAATTATGCTTTAGTTTTACTAACTCTAGATTACTTTGGTTGGTCAGAACATAGATGATATTTGCTAGCTTTATAATCTTAATAGGATACCTGCTCAAAGCATTTTATACTTATTGTTTGCATAAGTGATTTGATATTCCAAAGGGTAGCTGTTAACTTCTGTATACGTGCTCTAGTTTGTTTAGCTATGAGATAGATTGATTGTGTTCTGTATCCACTAGGTTTTGATATTGGGATGTTCTCTTCTGTTCCTTTATATGGAACGTGTTCTGTGGTATGATTATGAGTGCTAAAGTTCATGCGTCTAATATCATTGCTTGTCATGTAGTTGCTACATCGAAGAAGGTCGACCCCAAGGCACAGGCTGTGAAAGCTGCCAAGGCAGTCAAAGCTGGAGCATCAACCATTAAGAAGAAGGCTAAGAAGATCCGTACATCTGTCACATTTCACAGGCCAAAGACATTGAAGCAGGCAAGGAACCCAAAGTACCCACGTATTAGTGCACCACCAAGGAACAAGCTTGACCATTACCAGATTCTGAAATACCCACTCACCACTGAGTCCGCAATGAAGAAGATTGAAGACAACAACACCCTGGTATTCATTGTTGATATCCGTGCTGACAAGAAGAAAATTAAGGATGCAGTCAAGAAGATGTATGATATCCAGACAAAGAAAGTGAACACCCTTATCAGGTAAACTCCAGAAATTTTTTGTATGTCTAGGCTTAATTACTCATAGCTAGCTACTTATTTTCTTGATTATGGTCCTGTTCAGTTCTTTCTGAAAACCTACAGACCATCTATTTACATTGTTGTATTGGGTATGCTATGACTGCAGGCCTGATGGAACGAAAAAGGCTTATGTGAGATTGACTCCAGATTATGATGCTTTGGACGTTGCAAACAAGATCGGTATCATATAGATTGTAGACTGTTATTGCTATTTCCATGGAGCTATTTTGTTGCCAGCAGTTTTGGTAGTAAACTTTCAACAGATATTAGACTCACTTTTGTGTTAAAGAAGTTTAATTCAGGGTACATTTGGTTCTGTCATATCTTTATACTTAACTACCTTGTTACTTTGCTTTGATGAGATATTGTGTTGTCTAGTAAGTGATTATTTATGGTAATTGGCCTTTTTGTCATTTAGATAGTGTTTGAAATATTTGGAACCTTGAACAGCATGAAAAACAGGGCATCTCAACCCTGCAGTTCATCTCTGCCTGCCAGAGAATAGAAATATAGAATTATTTTTTTTCACTTATGTTTGCTGGACCATGGCTATGAAACTGATAGGGGTTATAGATTAGAGAAATTCATACTCTTGAATAGTGCAGTAGAGTATTCCCTATGACTTCATCTGCCATTTTTGTGTGCAGCACATGAATCTTGCAACTACTATCCTGGTGACTCTTAGGAAGCAATATTCGCCGTAGTTAGTATAACCTTTTAAAGAGTTAGTTCTTCTCAAGACTATTGAAATTGATGAGCCTTGCAAGCTATGGGTTGGGTTATTGACTAAAAAGAAGAAAGTTCTAAACTGAGTCCCAGACTTGATTATGTCCTTTCCTTGCTTTTCCATCAATAAAGCATCACTGTTCACTTTCTGAAAGCTTTGAGAAGGCATTGGATGTTGATCTAGTAATAGCCTCAGTGCCCAAATCAGGCACCATCGTGTTGAAAGCACCCTGCGCAAATCAGGCACCATCGTATTGAAAGCACTCGCCTTAACTGTTTATGTTACCCTTGATCTTCTGTTTCAAAGAAATATCAGCATCACCCATTGCTTACAGTTTCACCTCATGACCTCGTTCCTTCCATTGAGCTTAAACATCTTAATCCAGATTTGATTTCACTAGGAATAGTACTACTTCTCATGATTCTCCATGCAGACTCATAGTTACCCATGTCCCTTACCCTTCTTTGCCAGAATCTTGTAAGACCTGCACTATAAATTGCAAGACTATTTGCATTTGTAGAAACACTCGAGACAACTTCATCTCTCTGTGTCTGTTTCTGAACGAACTGAGGGCATCACCAGCATTAGCAAGTGATAATAATCTCTATGTGTCTGATTCTAGATTGGTTTCTTGATTAACAACTTCATTTTATTTAAAAGTGGATATTAGAACTGAAACCTAGATGTTAGAATAATCTTCAAGCCCAACTTTGATGCATGGGCCTACGCCTTGAGGTAGGTATTAGCTGGTGAAAATTTATAGTCCCACATCGCTCAGTTAGAAAGAAAGTCATGTTTTTAAATACTATTGGCAGCCTGTCAATTGTCGAGCAATGATATTACAAGCACGATGTGGATAGGGTTCCCATACTCTTCAGATCTTCTGAAGATAACGTGCCCATATGAGCTCACTCTTTTTGCAACAAGTTCTGTTCATGGCAAATTACAGTATTGTTTTTATAAATTTTTAATGTGAAACATCAAATTTATAGCCAATAGCATATGGCATAGGAATGCAGAAGGAAAGAAATGAATGATGTCTACCAAACAAATAGTTTGTTCCAACTACTCTTAATTTTGGGACCTGTAAGCCCTTCCTGGCCAAGCACTTCATTTGACCTGTTACCTCTTTTATTCACTTATAGGAAATGAATTAAGTATTCCCAGACTCTTAGGTCGTCAACTCAAATCATATTAAGACCAGAAACAATTTATTAGAGCTCATTTTCTCCGACATTCTCTAGCATAGTTCAGAGAAGGTGGTTCAATATATAGCTAATCCATCACAGATTGTTACTTGTTTACCTCCATAAATTGGATTCAACACATTCAAGTTTCAACAACCTAGCTTCATTAAGTTCGAAAACTATCCGCTAATACCCTGAGACTCCTACTAATGTTAAAGGCGAGAGCTGTTCAAACAGGCAGCTTCTCCTCTTTTAGTAATATACTTTCATTTCTGTATAAATTTTAATAAACTGAAATTTTGTCAAATACCAAGTCATTTTTAGACCATGAGATGATTAGTTCCTCTATAACTCAAGACCATTTGCGACACATGAGCCTAAGTCTGGAGGTATCCGGTTATCCGCTACAGAGTAAAGACATTCATTTTTTATAGTCCCACATCAATCAGTTAGACAGAAATTTCTTTGTTTAAATATCACCTGCGACCATCTTACTATCGAGCAATGATATTACAAGCACTGTGTGGATAGGGTTCCCATGATCTTCAGATCTTCTGAAGTAAACGTGCAGATATGAGCTCATATTTTTTTTTACTTTCATAAATAATCATCTTTACTGTGAACATCAAATTTTATGGGCAATATCATATGACACAGGAGGGATGCAGAAGGAAATAAATGAATGATGGTGAATTCATGGTGATGTCTATCGAAGAACAAGCTTTAAATTCGTTCATCGCCGTTCCAACTACTTTTCATTTTGGGACCTGTAGGCCCTTCTTGGCCAAGCACTTCATTTGGCAACCCCTTTATAATTCTATTAAATGCATCCTTTAGCTTTCCTGGAAGAAATCTCTCAATCATTTTCAGCTCATGAGCAATATCATACTCAATTTTCGGACCCCATTCTCTAGCATAGTTCAGCCAAGGTGGTTCAATAATCGTACCCAAGTACTCCGCTGAAACAATATCGTACCTCTCTCCCGTGTTCATCGTAGTTTTACTCTTTGCAGTGTCGTTGCGTATGCCAATGCCATCACTCCCTTGTAGAACAAGCCCCGTCTTTGGATAAAATGCATGTCCGTGCAAGGAAGAATACGCGACAGGTTTATTTCCATCTTGAAATTCAAGCTCTGGGGAATCCACCCAAATCCCTTTACTATGCTCAGAGAAGTAAACACTGTGAAGTTCTCCATTGAAATTACTGATCCTTAACGTTAGATGCTCCCAGTCACCAACATGTTCTCCGATCCTCCCTAAGTTAACATTAATGAACTTGATTTTTGCCCTCGCAGGGCCGTTAAAAGGGTAAAAAACCCAGATTGCTACATCAGTGTATGTTCCGCCGAACATTGGTTTCACTTGTAGATAAGTCTCTGAGATATGTAAATCTCCTCTTTTAACCTTCTCTTTAGAGTCTTTGTCACTAGGAAGGTCTAACCAATACAATCCATCACTTGAACCACCTTGAGGAAGGTTCATACCATTTGAATCAATAGAAGATGGATTAGATTCATTACCTCGGTCGTGTAATAAAACTCCGTTGTTGAAGTACCAACTCACAGATGAAGGGAGATATGGTTCGTCGGGATGAAAGTAGACTACTGGGGAATAAGTTTGTAAGAGTGCTTCAATCTGGTTTTTGTTCGGCATACATGATGATAAATTTGAATCTCTATTCTTTAAACAAGACAGGGAAAGTATTGATGATGATGGAGTGCTGGTTCCATCCGTCTTGGTTGTAAATGTACCAACCGAAATACCGAGAGCTTGAGATCCTCTACTTGTTGGTCTCAAATTATAGATATTCATCCCATCTGATACAATTAGCATGTTAGAATTTTGATATGCATTAAACAAGCAAATGTAATTCCTAGTACACACTTCTTTCAGGGTCCTGTCCGGGCCTCCTGAGAGTAAAATACATGTTAGTTTAGAGTCAGTTCAGAACGGACTATTATTATAAACTTACCTCTTCCCCATAGATAGCTTGCATGCTCACAAGAATCCGTCAGGTCAGAACGAACACACCGAATTTTATCAAGGTCTGGCTTGTCGCGGGAGTTAGTCACAATATTGCCAACAGCTTTATATCCTTCAGGAGGAACTGGTAACCAAATATAACCAATTCCATCTTGTTTAAGTTTTGAATTTTCACTACTCCAAATCAACTTATAGTCCACGGGAATAGCAAGGGATGGTAGTTCAATGCAACCGTCATCCTTACCAACAAGTACCCAACCAAAAAGAGGTTGGTTATTAGGTTGGCAATAAGAACCCAGGCTATAATACCCATCAGGTAACGGTGATGGTTCGAAGAAAGACGCCCCAAGGTTATCTGGTCCACCTTCTTGAACTGCCCAAATTTTGTTAAATTTGGATATCTGACGTACTTCTAAACCTCCAAGATTTATTCTTCCACTTCCAAAACCTCCTCCATTTATATCTATACTTGAACATACATACAAAAGCATCAAACATACATTCCAAAAGCATGAAAAACAAAAATTTATACATACAAATAAAGATGCAACGTCGAATAAGTTATAGTACCTGATTGTGGCCAAGATGGTAGAGGAGAAGGTAGATTGAATGTTGTCTCAATTGGCATGGCTTTAGTTTTACCAAGAGATAGAAGATTACCCATGAGCTAGTTTTGGCAATGGAGAGTACTACAATTGTACTACTTTTCGAGGTTTGTTTGTTTAAGTATAGATGAGAAGAGAGTTGCAAGCTACCATCAAGTGGCATGGCTTGTTTGTTTGATCATCAGTATATGACGTGCAAGAAATCTTATTAGTTGTTTGCAAGCTTTACAAACCGGACTCTTAAAAAAAAATTCTTCTTCCTACTCTTAACTCTTGGAAAACCAGAAATTCTGTCCAACACCCTCACCATGTCTTAAAGTCTAGTCAATAAGTGTGCAATGCAAGTTTTATGATGGGGCATACATGTTTATGAGCTAGTTTACAAGCGGGAGCAACCGTACGTTGCCCATACTAGCTAGGCTGTTTTTTTTTCCAGAAGTTCAATGAAAAAGTACGATTAAATGAGGCAGATTTTCATTTTTGAACAAACTTACGTTTTTGGAAAAAAAAAATTAGACGTAAAGATGCCGGATCATTCCAAACGGATGTACATTGTATAACTTGAGATACCGTAAAAGTAAACATAACTCATACAATTATACTTTTGATTACGTCTTTCCAACCTCATGTATCATGGCAGTCGCATGCATTATGATTATTGGCTGGCAAAACAAGTTTGCATATGGAGTATAAGTTTCGGTTTGATTTTCTTTTTCAATGTGTGCCGAAAAGAAAAAGGAATCCTAAAAAAAAAGGAAGAAGATGACGACTCATCCAACTCCAAGATGGTATGATCATTAAAGCAAAACCTTGGTACGTTTTTGTGTCTGGATTGTAAATTTGTCCAATTTAATATTTGGGTCGTGGTGGTACTTTTTTCTTGACATATCTGGTTGTCGCCTTGCCTCTTCTTCTTCCCTTTCAATTACTATCACATTGTATATCACACAACTTTAGTCATACAAATGTGACATGGAGGACCTGAAAAACAAAACCCAAAAACAAATTGTGCGTGACTATCCGGCAATTCGTGAGATGCCTGGTACACAACATAGAATTAATCATTTTGCAATAAAAAATCTTTTATTCCTCGTACAACAATAAAAGATGGCACCACACTACACAGTTTAGATCGATCAAAAGAAGAACAGTTAAAAACAAGAAACAAGAATTCACTTGTAAACAGATCTCAAGTATTATCATTATTAATTTAACTCACTACTGTTATGAGAGGAGATATCATAATGCTGCTATCCTCACAGGATTTTGAGTCTTTTGAATGATCGACCACCACATTCCCATACAAAACCACCCCTTTTCAGTCCAAGACTCATTTGTGTTTTGTTGCCCCTGATTCATAAAATTTAAGAAAATAAACACTCAAACGAAAAAATCAATGCAAAAAAAACAAAAAAAAAAAACTTTTTTCTGCGTCTCCTCCTCCTCCTCCTAAAACTTTAAGCGAAACACTAGAAATATACACAAGAAATGTTAGACAGAAAAAGAGAAACTTTATGGAGAAACGAAGAAGTAAGTAGAGGAGGAAAGGGTATAGGACTGTAGGTAGTTGAGTCATGAGTGGATAGTACTGGTCCATCTCTCTATGTATCAATCTTTTGCATAGTGAGATGAGGCTAGGAGGTTCAAAACCAATAAACCATACATATATGGTCATCATCAAAGTGGGTTTCATAAGCAAAGGACGACAAACTGTTTTGAGATTACGTCAATGATTATGACAAACAACCATGTATGTACATTTCACCTTATGGGCTTCTCCTTCAAAAGTATCTAGATTCTCTTTTATCAAAACTTTGTTAACAAGAAACGAAAGAAATTGCAAATAAAGATGACTTATTAATCTGAGATAAACAGTTACAGCACTATACGGTTACGAGGAGACTTAAAAAACGGGTTATTAAAACATATTATATCGTTATATATATATTATTCACATCCTTAAAACACCTGGATAGTTTGAGGCCTATTAAATTTTATTCACATCTAAATGAGGAGATAAGGGTGTCTAAAAAAAAAGGTAAAACTATTACATTATCCTTACTAGTTAAAGTTTTGTTTACGTCATTATCCTTAATTCTAACTTATTTCCATTTATCTCAAAACCAATATGAAACTTGAACTTCATTTTTTTTTTAAATCAATTATTTTTATTTGAAATTTTTCACTTTGATCAAGCGGCACTTACACGATGGCTAATTATTCTTAATGTTCATGATCCATGAAGAACATCAATCCAGAATAGACATATTTTTCTTATTTTTATGATTGATTGATCACAATCGACGGATACAATCCTCCACAAGTGCCGATTGATATAAAAAAACTCAAAACGATAGCTTTTTACATAAAAATACATTCATAATCGGTAGATAAGGTTCCCACATGTGCTGATTGTAAAAAAAAACTTAAGCTCAAGAGGTTTTTTTTGCAGAAAAACCAAAATCGGTTGATACAAATGCATTTATTAGCCAATTGTAAACCTGACATTTTCTTTGATTGTTTTCCTTATAACTTCTTTGTCCGACATTAGAATGACCTCATCATTTTTGTGTTGAACTCATCTTTTCATTTTCTACAAGATAAAGATAAGAATCTTTGAATTTGGACAAGCTCCACTTGGTCTTGGATCCATCTTTGTACGTGGTACTTTACTACCTTTAATCCAAGCCAAAATGAATCATGCATGGCGTGTCCGAAAAGATCAATACATATGCAACAAATATGTTTCTTTCACCTGCAATGTTTCCATGCAATAGTAGATTTTCAGTAACCTTAGATCGTGGTTTTTTTTTTTTTTTTTTGTAGTGATAAGACTGTTTTAACAACCTTAGATCGTGTTGTTAATCTAAGGATAAGTCTTAAGGGAGGAGAATTTCAAATTTCAAGTTTCATGACATCCCAATATTTAAAAGAGATCATGGAAGTTCAAGTGTTATGATAAAATCTATATAAATATTATTCCAAATAACGTCAGATGATATTTAAATTCGCCTTATATATTAAAAAGAGTTGAAAAAAAGAAAAAAAATGCAATTAAGTAAACAAGAGTTCGTATTTTGTGTTGCTAGCAAGGTCAGTTGCAGTGTAGGGTGCACACCTAGGGAAGAGGAATAAAAGATTAGGTATATATCCATTAATCAAATTAATTAGATTAATTAATACTTATTTTTAACAAAATATAGAGCCTATGTACTTTGACGTGTTTATGTAAATAATGTTAATCCTAATTTAAAGGTGGTTAGGATTTATACGAGCGTCATATATGTCATATGCTTAGTGACCTCAGAATGGCCCATCGAACGTATTCCCCATATACATTTCTAGGATACATCGGAAGCGTGACTAGGTTATATTTTCAGGAAGCGCAGAGGCGACTAGGGTAAGAAAACTATCACTTATGGTCATTCGTGAGATATGTTGTCAATTTTACGATATTTTTTTGATGTATTTTGAAAAAAAAATCAGGTTTTGCGTTCGATGAAGATTAGATATCTGCAAGTCAATTGGTACTTAAAAGCAGGGCCGATCTTGAGAATCCTTTGCCCCGAATAGGAGAAAAAGTAATGTGCCATAACTTTTTTGTTTTGCATAAATTTTAATAATTATTTAAGAGAACATGTTTTTATCCATACGAGATATCTTAAATTCGTTTTTATATGTTAAACTTCTAAATTTGAAAAAAAAATTGGTACTGGTAAAATAAGATTTTAAAGCCATCGATTAGGATCCGTTTATGTTCGTGGTACTTTACTATCGTTGATCCACAGCTTTTAATTTAGGATTCGAAAATTTTAATTTTTTAATTTATATTTACGGATTTTGTTACTTTAAAACTTTTGAAGAAAAATAATGTGCTTAAATTTTAGTTCATATATGCAAAATTTATGATATTTTCTTAAACTTTTCACATATTAATAATTTCAAATAAATATATCATTTTTATACATAAATATTTTTTATGATTTATAACTCGACGTCATAAATGTAAACATGCATGGAAAAACTTAATAATATATTTATATTACGTTAATGTGTTTTTATTCGTGCATCAGTATAACCTAGTTATAAAATGCGTCTCACATATTAATAACGTGATGTCTCATGATATAAATTATATTTTTCCATATAAATATTTGGCAAGTAATAGCTTTTTGGTATATAATTTCTTTTGCGTAACATGATATCTTTTTTGTTTACATATGCATGATTTTTTTTAGCATATGATTTTTTTATGAGTATTCATACAAAAATTAATCACAATCTTTTTATAAACTATGCAAAAAAGAATTTTAAATAATTTTCAACCATACGTGATCTTTTGGTAACTTGACTCAAGAATGTTTTGGTAAAGTATGAGAATACATTACATAATAAAGCTTGAAAAATTCAGTTACACCTGATCTTTTTGGACAACGATTTCATGACTTTCATTTAACTTAACCCAACACAACTACCAACACTAACCTAACTATGATTTTCATTCTATGAGCCAACTCTAACAAAGTTTTTCTAGTTTTCACATGTTAGAGCAGTTCCTCCTCCTAATCGCAGCTACCCTGCGTTGAAAAGAGAAAAAGATGAAAAAAAATTAACAATTGCAAAAGGTTAGAAAAAAAAGGAACTGAAGTTAAAGTAACTTACATAAAACTCGAACATGTAAGGAAGTAGGCGAGAGAAAATCTCCTTCACATACATTCAAAGTTGCATTCTCGAGAGCACCAAACCATCCACCTTTTGCCTTCTAGCATTCACATGGACGATAACATCCCTAAACAATCTAACCAGATATGTTACTCTCTAACCATTATAACGTGGGTCATCTGTATTATTTCTTCCAAACTTTTGTTATTGGTTTATCATGACTTCTGGAGTCTTACTGGTAAATAAGATTTTATAACCATCAGTTGTAGGATCCCTTCGAGTTTTCCTATTCAGAAATTATTAATTTCCCAGGATTTCGCTAATTCTTAGTTGCAAAACATTTAAAGTGTTGTTCCGGAATTCATCTCTTAGTCTCACCACATACGCGCATTGTTGAGAGAAGGTAAGAAATAACGAATATGATAACAATCTCTATTAACGACGGTTTCCATTATGCTCATCATGCAAATAAGTATTGTAGTTAAAAAAGATTAAAATAAATATATAAATAGACAATTGATTAAAAACTAAAATTAAAACAACAAGGGGTCGAGCAGTCTTACCCTCCTAAGCATCACAAGAAAAGTGTTATAAATAGACTATTAGCGACAGTGATTGGCCTCCGTTTAGTAAAGTCATAGGTAACCATGTCTACCAAAGAGGAAAACTTGTCATTAGGAAGAACTCGACCTGCAATAAACCAATTTCCAAACAAATTTGATTGATAAACACGAAGCTTGATGCAAAATTTGGACATGGAAGCCGTATGTAATTTATTCGTGATCCAAATCCAGAGCGTTCTTTTTTTTCCGGAACACACGTGTTGTAAAAGTACGCGCCTAAGGCGATACTATGCTTGTATATCTTCATATTATTATCTGATTGTTTTAAGTTTCTAAATATTTTCAACAATTTTTTGGGATCATGTAACGGCTTGCTTTGTTTAGGCGCCCCTGACAACAACAATACAACAATTCTTTGGAACCCAGCAACTAGAGAATACAAAGAAATTATATTGCGACCTGAATATCTTTGATAGAGAACTTTTGGGTTTGGTTATGATACAAAACATGATGATTATAAAACAATTAATTAATTGTATAACTCATAGTTTTTTTCTGGATATAAAAAACTTTTAAAATTAAATACTGTTTAAATGCCTAAAAATATTAAAGATATTTTTCTAATATCCTTAATTGGGCATTAAAACCCAAATTTTAATCTTTTAGTAAAATAAATATGTGTATACTGGACTAAAACGCCCCCATCTAGTTTAATTAAGACTTTTCTTAATTGTGTGTCAGTTTCTGATACCTTGTGTTATAGAGCTTGATTATCCTTTTGGTCTAGGGGAATCAAGGCGGCGTTTGTCTTGGCCTCATATAAGAGTTTTTTTCACAATTATTCAAGTATCCAGCTTGGCACTAAAAACACCAGAAGCAAACTTTTTATTTTTCACTAGCTCTGAAGTTTGAATAATTTATACACATATCAGTTGCGCGAAAAAGATAAACAACAACTTTGCCAGTACTACTACTACAACTGTTCCAGTAAACAGTTGGAACCAAAAGTTGTAAGCTGATCTTGCAGCAAGCACGAGTAGAGAGTATACCACGTAGATCCGACTCTAAAATCAGAAGACCAAACATGACACATAATTATTGTACAATGACTAGTATTTGTATGTCCAAAATCAAACTCCACAGGATAATCCACCAGGTCTGAGTGTCCTTTAGAAGCTGCGATCCCGATTTTCTCTCAGAATCCTCCACTTTGATTCATGTGCCATTGCATGATAGTGTTCCACTGAGGATGCCCAAAATTTACAAGGAGCAACTGAATCGCAAACGTAACAGTAGCTTGCTGCTTGATCTTCGTATAGTTACAACACAAAAGCTTGTTGCGTGTTAAAGGCTCATTAACCAGTAAGTTACAACATAGAAATGAAACATAGAAACTCTTTCAAAGCTACATGTATGCTAACTAGTTCATTTTTTGTATTGAAAGAACATAAATCCACTACGGTAAAAGTTATCATGAATTAAACTTGGATGAAACTGATTTCAGCCTGCATATTCTCACATAAAACAGATTTTTGTTAAGGATGTAACTGGTTTCATCCTATATATTTTGAAAAAATAATAAATTTTCCTCAGATGTAACTGGTTTCATCCTGTATATTCATATAAAAATAAATTTTCGTCAGGATGTATCTGATTTCATCCTACATATTATGATATAAGAAGATATGGAATTATTTATAAGATAAATATATAGGCCAATTTAAGTAAAATTATCAAACTAACTGACCTCAAATTAAGATATACATTTATAGACGTATCCAGATTCATAATTTACTTTCCATAAATGTATTCAAAAATAGTTTTAAAAACAAAAACTTAAACAACCTTATCAAAATACATAATCTTAGTTGTCGTTCTTCTTCAACACATCATGCCTATTCTTTATTCTTGATTCATAATCAAATTAACATCACACATGCCTATTACTTTGTTCTTACTTTAATATTTTTCTTGTTTTTGTTTCCTATAACAATTTAATTCATATTTCATTCAGATTTATCCAACTCTGTACTAGTTTGAACATAGATGAACACAAATTCAACTTAATTTAAAACAGGGTGAAACTTGTTTCATCTTAGTTTAAACTTGGATGAAAACATACTCAATTCCATGTAAACAGGATGAAACTGGTTACATCCTAGCTTAAACAAGGATGAAACAAATTCAACTCTATCTAAAATAGATGGAACCAGTTTCATCCACGTTTAAATGGAACAAAAAACTCATATGAAAGAAAAAAAATTAACATTCCATCATCTCATAATCACTTTTCAATCACAATCGAACAACATTTCTAACCTAAATTAGTAAATTTCATCCAGAATTTAGCATTTCTATCAACAAAAAAAAGATGTACATAGGGTCTAGATTATGATGAATTTATGTAGTTACAGTCAATGCATGTGAAATTATTGAATTCGGTCATTAAAATCAAAAAGAAAATTAGGGTTAGGATACTTACAAGTGCACATCTTGTAAAATTGATGGAAGACAAAACCCTAATTCTCTAAGTTTTAAAGGGTTTGAGAAGTTTTAATTTAATTAGGACATTTGAAGGAGAAAAAAACTATCAATAATGGTGTTGGTGTTTATGGTGGGGGAGTTGGTGGAAAAAATATATTAATGGTGGTGAAGATTTTGTAGATGATGGTGGTATCTGTGGTAACAGAGAAAGATAGTGGAAGAGCTATTGTTATTGATGGTGTTCGTGTTTGTAGAGACAACAACGAGGATGATGTCGATGGTGGAGAAGGAGGAGATACCATCGATGGGGTTGAGTGATTTTTAGGAAGAGAGATGTTTTGTTAGAGAAATAGATACAAAGTTATATATAATTGTCGATTTAAAATCATGTTGAACTTATCCATTTCACCCAGTACAATAGTTTACTCGTCCACTACGGCTTGAAACTTTGAATCTCTAGGTAGTTGACCCATTTTCTCTACAAAATGTTATGTATAGCATAAAATCTTGATTACGTGTACACGTTAAAATTAGGTTCATGGAAAAAACTTGTAAGAAACATTCCTTGTGTGATTTTTTAAGAAGCAGTAGGTTTGCTTTTGAATGGTGCTCTTCATTGGACACTCGCGGCCCGCATAATCTCCAATATCATAGTTGCTTTTGATATTAGCAGCGAGAAGTTCATGAATTTTCCTTTTCCAGAAGAAATTATACTGCACCAGAGTGATAGCACTTTCAGCTTGAAATGTTGGGAGATTCCCTTTGCATAGTTTGCGGTACTGTCCGTACCGGTAGAGTTGATGTATGGGTGATGCAAAATTATGGAGTAAGAGAATCCTGGACTAAGCGATTCAGCGCTACCCAAGTGAAATTTACTAGATGTACACGTATGTTAGAGCCGTATTGGTATTTTAGAAATGGTGATATGCTAATCCAAGTCAAGGGACGTTCCATATTATACAATCAAAGGAATGACATAGTAAGGTTTCTGAATATCCGTGGTCTTGACGATGGTAAAACTTATCTTTGAGCAGAGTGTTATGTGGAGAGTTTAGTTTCACTAGATTCCGGTATTTATACGGTAAAAAGAAGTCAGCTGCCGAGGAGGGAACTGGAATGTATACCTAACAAACGAAGAAGAAGAGTTTATAAGTTTTTCCCAACCGAGCCTGCTCGAGGGGGAGCCAGACAGGCACTCAAATTCTAATTTCTCTTGTTTTGAACTTATAAATTTTTCTCGTGTAAAAGAAAATCCCAATCAATTTGGTTTTTGTGGTGTGGTATATGGATAGAACTTCGATCCAACTTTTTTGGACACTATCCAGGTTTTGGTATATGCGTAAGAATTCAATCGGACCATATCCAGGTTTTGGTTAGACTATAAATTTTGTGAACCTTTTTGAAGAAATGATGAATCCATGTAAGTACGAGTCAGACGAATATCAAAGTCTTTAAAATTTTAAGAATTGACTGATTTATAATCTATATAATTGTCTACAAAATATTTTTTTGCATTTTAAAATAATAGACAAGTTTATTATATTAAAATTAATATAATTAAAGTGAAATATTGAAAAAGAAAAAAAAATGTTTTTCAATGAACACGAGGGAAGCCTAAACATAACTTAGGATTGTTGCACCATCAAACAATGGTGATTGGATTTTATTTTATTTCGTCACGCTTGCACCCGCATCTCCCGAGCACTCAGTGGAAGAAGAAGAAGAAAGGAAAAGGATCCAGTATCCCGATCAATCGAGACCTACCCCTTATCTCTCTCCTATTTTATTTTATTTTATTTTATTGGAGAATGACTAATTAGCTAGATATCTCTTTATCTTAGTACCCTAGCCTTTAACAATTATGATTATAGCAAGACCCTCTAAAGTTAATTAATGATAATTTGTTGATTAGTAATACCAGTAAAGAGGTTATGGCATTAATTGGGTAATTATTGGATGATGATGCATTTGAATTGTTTGACTGAATCTTGACCAGTAATGAACGCCATTAGATTCTGTGGTCCTCCCTCTCTGAAAGTAGGAGTATTTATTAGTATTACTAAAAATAAAGAATTGCTTATTTTATTTGGTGATGATGCATGATTGGTGTTCCAGTCCAGTCTGTGTTTTCACAAGTTTGAACTTCTATACGTGTGTTGTTAGAGGTGAGGTGATATCTCGATTTCATTGATTGATTGATTGATTTATGATTTCATTGAGAGACTATTTGAGAGTCAAGATTAGAGAAAGAGAAAATCATTTGTCTTGTATTTAGACCGTGATATTGAACAATATAACACTCACAAACAATCACAAAACTGGAATTGCGATCCATACAGAACTGTTGTTGATTTTTAGCATGATTAATCCCGTCAGTCTAGAACCAACTACTACTACTACTCTCTAGTCCTCTACTAGAAGACTAGTGTTATTGACAAAAAATGGAATACTACCACAAAAAATCTACTTATTTTCAAATTTCTTACCAAAAGTAAGAAACACATGGAAATTAGAGTTGAGTCTTGCCAGCCTGTTCATTCATACATAGACATAGACACAGTGTACAGTAACAGTCCTTTTTTCTCCTTCCAAAACTTAACGCCCTCTTTTTTCCCACCCTTCACAATTATTAGCAGTAACGGTCGTCTTTAACTCTTTTAGTTAACACAGAAAACAAAAACAAAAATTAATGTCTTCATATTAAACTACTCCTTCTTCTTCTTCTTCTTCTTCATCCTCACTTCTTCTTCTTCTTCTTCTTCTTCTTCTTCACGGATCTATTTAGTTTATGTTTTTCACTTAAAATTACTACTTTCACTCAGTCACTCACCGATTCACTCACTCATTTTCAGTGATTCAGTAGTTAGTAGTAGTAGTAGGTTTTACCAACAGCACAACTCACTGATTAATTTAGGGTTTGAAATTTGGGTATTTTTTTTGAAGTGATGAAGATTTAATTAGTTTGAAGGGGTATAATGATGGTATCAAGAGGATTATTTGGGTGGTCACCACCACATATACAACCATTAACACCGGTATCCGAAGTATCAGAACCACCTGAATCACCATCACCGTATATAACTGAGAATAATAATAATAATGAGATTAATCAACAGCAAGTGTCATTAGAAGATGATGAGGATGAAATGGATGGTGAAGATGATGAGATGGAACCACCACCAGCTGCTGTGCCGTTTTCTAGGTTATTTGTTTATGCTGATACTTTTGATTGGTTCTTAAT
>JAJJMC010020841.1:0-23961 GCA_023531435.1 Papaver californicum | reverse complement strand
TCTGGCGGTGGGATTGATAATTCTGAGCTAAATAATCATGGAAATGATTCAGCAATGGTGTCTGTAAAGGAGGAGGTTGGAGTTATAGAAGAAGAAGAAGAAGAAGAAGAGATTAGAGAGATGAATTCTACGTCCGGTGGTGGTATTGATGAAATTCAAGTAACAAAATTAAGTCCTAGTAGTAGTGGAAATGGTTCAGAAATGGTGTCTGCAAAGGAGGAGGTTGGAGTTGTAGAAGAAGAGGTTAAAGAGACAAATTGTTCATCTAGTGGTGGTGGTGGTAACTTTGAGCAAGAAATTGACGGAAATGGTTCAGTTGTGGTATCTGTAGAGGAGACTAAAGTCCCAGAAGAAGAGGAAGAAGAAGGGGTTGTACAGATGAACTCGTCACCTGGTTGTGGTATTGATGAAGTTGAAGAAACATTGTTAAGTCCTAGTAGTAGTGGATATGCTGGTGAATTGGGAAGTAGTAGTAGTGGAGCTAGTAATTCTGGAATTGATGAGATTGAAGAACAGGATGGAATTGTTAGTAATGATGGTGTAAATTTGCGAGATAATCTGAATGTTGGGGGTTCGGATGTGTGGGTTGCTGGGAAACGACATTCAGATGAGGTTTGTGCTATTACTTTTATCTATCATACTGTTTCTTTTCGTTGAATTAGAAAACACAGTCTTATAAGAATGATTTTACATGCTGTTACTGTCTGTGTTGGTTATTGATGAAACTATCTTCCTAACGGTCATTAGCAGGTTTTCATCATCGGAGCTTTAAACTAACATGCATTTCCAATTTTCCATCTAATACAGTACATGCATGCTTATACTTAATAATAAGGGGTTCGTCTTTGTGACAAGTAGATCATCCTTGTAAGTAATTAGTCTTTGGATCATTTTAATGTAGGCCCAGATGAAACTGTTAGATTTTGCAATAATTTTCTTTTCCTTAGATAATGATTACAGTATTGATCACTTCAACCTAGTTATTTACCTCGCAGTAATCGCAGTTTAGTGGGTATTTAGTACACCGTAAGCATTGATTTTATGTGGGAGTACTAAGTTATTTTCTTGTACAGTGATTAGAGTAATTTCTTTGGACATTTTGATTTATTCATGGAGTGCAGGATGATGGCTCAGTCTCTTGGAGGAAAAGGAAGAAGCACTTTTTTTGTATTGAGTAATTCTGGCAAGCCAATATACTCCAGGTTCGTGTCATTGTTGATTTGGGGAACTCAGGAACTTAATTTTCTACTTTCTATGAAGTTTGATACTATTACTGGGTGTGTTGGTGATTATAACTTTAGATTATCGTGGCTTTGATACTTAAAGGTACGGAGATGAACACAAGCTTGCAGGATTTTCGGCTACATTGCAAGCAATTATATCTTTTGTGGAGAATGGGTACAATTTAAAAACTCCCCTTTTATTCATGTAGCGGTTGATCATTTTTTCTTTTTTGTCAATGTTGTAAGACAAACTAGCATGATTTATCTTTTTTCCTTGATGTCTTTTCAGGGGAGACAGTGTTAAATTCGTAAGAGCTGGAAAACATCAGGTTGGTTGCCATATCCATACACCTAGATTAGTGGCAGTTAGATAGTTTCTATCAGAGATTTTACTCGTGAAATTTTGCATGTTCAGGTAGTTTTTCTTGTGAAAGGACCTATTTATTTGGTGTGCATAAGCTGTACTGAAGAGCCCCAGGAGGCATTAATGGCTCAATTGGAACTAATCTATGGTCAGGTAAGAATTTGTAGTTCCTTTCCATAGTATGGTGTGATATTATCCTGGTTGTGTATTTTTCATAATGTGGTTTATACAGTGTAACTGCTTTTATCTCAATTTACCGTTACTTATTTCATAATACTGTGGATGCAGATGCTTCTTATCTTAACTAAGTCCGTGAACAGATGCTTTGAGAGGAATTCGAAGTTTGATATGACACCCTTACTTGGAGGAACAGATTGTGTCTTTTCATCGCTCATCCATTCCTTTAGTTGGTTTGTTCCTTCGCCTCTGTGCCCTACAACATTAAAGAATATATAAGTACTTTACATACAACCTATGTTTTTGAACTAGTGGTTTTGTGAAGATGAGCCTTCTTCTAATCTGCACTTTCTTTTTCAGGAACCCTGCTACATTTATTCATGCATATACTTGCCTTCCTCTTGCTTATCCTACAAGGCAAGCTGCAGGAGCTATATTACAAGATGTAGCTGAATCAGGTGTTCTTTTTGCGATATTGATGTGTAAGCACAAGGTTCGTCTCTACAACCTGCTGTAGTAAATCAAAAGTAGTTTTGCACTTTTTAGGCAATGAAAGATGTTCCATTACCAGAAACTCCTAGCCACACCTTACTTATAAATTTGTATTAGATAGCTGCCCGGGAGCTATTAGTATCCCATCCCATTTTATCCTCATAGAGCTCGATCTTTTTAATCCAGGTTTGTGTAGTGTAAGATTCCTACTGCAGGTCCTCTGCAAGTTCTTGAAGGTCTTAACTTTATACCGCAATTGTAGATTAGGCTTCCTTTGGGATACAGATACCATTATTCAACTACTTCATCTCTTTGATAAACAATCACACACTTCTTTTTTTTGTGTTATACTTATCGTTTTCTTTATTGGTTGGTTGTTACGCGTATTTTCTTGCCAAAAGTGAACCAGCATCAGAAGTTGATAACAATAATTTCAGGCTATCAGTCTTGTCGGTGCACAAAAGGCATCCCTTCATCCTGATGATATGCTGTTACTCGCCAATTTTGTCTTGTCCTCAGAATCCTTTAGGCAAGTAAATGACCATTGCCCTAGTTTTTTTTTTCCATTACATTACATCTTTCAGTAACTAAGCTTTTATCTTTTGATGTTTTAATCATACATTATTCTGTTGCGTAATATGTGCAGGACATCTGAATCATTCTCACCAATATGCTTGCCAAGATATAATGCAATGGCGTTTCTATATGCATATGTGCAATATCTTGATGTGAGTGACATTGAATTCGTGTCAGTATATATGGGTAGTTTCTTTGTTCTAAAATGTTGTATCCGGGTTCATCTCTCTGAAAAATGTGTCTGGATCTATCGTTCCTAATTGATAACTGTTATGTCTGATCTAAAAGGGGTCTTGAATTACCTTAGGACATGAAGTGATGCTTTGTCCGTCTGATATTTAAGTTGCTTGTTACATTGCTCAGGTTTTGGTTCATGACATCTGTAAACTGTGTCTTGGCAGGTAGATACGTACTTAATGTTGCTTACCACTAGTTCAGATGCCTTTTATCATCTCAAGGACTGCAGGTAAACCACTTTGTCCCGACTCTGTAAAAACTTGAGGGTTGGCAATAGAGATAGCAATGATCTGTTGAAATGAGGTTAAATAATACTATGTAAGATCATTTTATTCAAGAATTTGTATGGTTAACTAAATTTTGTAGAATTCGTATCGAATCGGTGCTTGTGAAGTCAAATGTTCTCAGCGAAGTTCAGAGATCCATGCTAGATGGTGGTCTCCGTGTAGAGGATTTGCCTATAGATCCTTCTCGTTCTGTATCTCCATCTCCTCATCTGGGGCAAAGCAGACTTACACCTGAATCTCTTGAGCGATTAAAAGAAGCAGATCATGGCATTGGTGGTCCTGCTGGACTTTGGCATTTCATTTATCGAAGCACTTATCTGGATCAGTATGTGTCATCAGAGTTCTCATCGCCAATAAACAGTTCCAGACAGCAAAAGAAGTAATGTTTCCTTATTCTCCAAAGTTTATTTGATATTTGTCAGTGTTTACTGCACCAGTGTGAAAATAATTTCTTACTCTTGATACAGATTGTACAGAGCGTACCAGAGGGTTTATGCTTCCATGCACAGCGATAACGGACCGCATAAAACGCAATTTAGAAGAAATGAAAATTATGGTATGGAATCCTTCCTTTCCCTTTTTTGGGTGTTTTTTGGAATATCTATGGAGTGATGAACCGAAAAACTTGCCCCACCTTCTAATTTGTGTTGTGAGAGTGTTCAAATGGAATTTTTGTTTTTTTGGCAGTCATACTATGCTGGATTACTCCGGATTTTGAACTTTATGCAGCATTTGATCCACTTGCAGACAAGGTACTGATATACTTCTTGGTTGAAATCTGTCCCATTGATGAAATTAGTACAAACTAGTTTTGAGCATGTGACTTCATCCTTTCTTTGCAGGCATTGGCTATAAAAACTTGTAATTGCGTATGTCAGTGGGTTAGAGATTTGGAAAGCGAGATTTTCTTGCTGGGGGCAAGCCCCTTCTCATGGTGATTGTTTTCTCCTTCATACTTGTGTATGCACATAATGTACTGTATTTATTTAATAAAATCTTCCAATTTTGTTGCTGTGCATTTTTGTTTCGACATTTGTTTGATCTGAAGACTTAAAACTTAGATGTTTAGGTTCCATCATAATTCTGTAAAAACACTGCCGAGTGTTCTGCATATATGTTTTTCATATGTTTATGACTCGCTCTTGTAGAAACCGGTCAGACAAATCAAAAATACATCGACACCTTTTTCATAACACAAGCTATAGTTCAGAACCACAGAACTGAAATATAATTTTTTTCTCACCAGTTGAATCTCCTGATTCTTTAATAATCGACTGTTTGTAACTTTTGTGGTTTTTCTGTATTCGGGGATTGTTGCCTCACAGGAAACAAATCACAAGCGTGCAGTTTATATGTCGTGATATCCCTTTATATGTTCCAAAAAGTTTCTCAGCGTCAAATAAATCTCATCCTTCTGACCATGTCTCTTGTCGCTGGTGACAAAAACGTGAACCTTGCCATTAGTTTCAATCCAACTGCAACCAGGAATTATCGTCATTCCTTTCTCCTTCATCTCTGTCCTGATAGTCGATGCATTGTTCCATCTACCAGCTGCAGAATTGGCATTAGAAATCATAACATAGGATGATGAATCCCCTGGATCCAAATCATGAATCACTCTAGCTGCATATTCTGCAAGTTCCAAATTCGAGTGTATTTGGCATCCTCCTAGCAATGATTTCCAAAACCCGATTCCTGGATCAAAAGGTAGATCCTGAAGGAAAGTTTCTGCTTCAATGAAGCGCCCGCACCGTGATAGTAGATCAACCATACAGGCATAGTGTTCAGGCTGTAGCAGATTAGGGTCTTCAGCTTTCGCTAAATTAAAACTTGTAAAAGCTTCATCAACGAGACCAGTATGATCACAAGCCAACAACACACACAGAAGAGTTACACTATTAGGTCTGAAACCAGAAGTTTTCATCTTCTCGAAGAATTCCAATGCTTCTTTTCCTCTACCATTCTGTGCATACCCACAAATCACAGCATTCCAAGAAACAACATTTCTCTGCTGAAGTTTATCAAATATCAAAAGACTATCTTCCATCGACCCACATTTCGCATAAAAGCTAATCAGCGAATTACTAACAAAAACTCCACAAGAAGAACCCAAAATCTTCAAAGCACAAGCATGAAAACTCTTACCCATATCAAGAGCTGCTATATTAGCAGCTGCACTGAAAACACAAGGAAATGTCGAGTGAACAGGCAGTAATAATCCTTCTCTACGCATCTTAACAAACAGATTTACAGCTTCTTCGGTATGACCAGTTTGGCTATACCCACCAATCATCGCATTCCAAGAAACAACATTTTTCTCAGGCATGTCTTGAAAAACCTGTAAAGCATCTTCACATCTCTTATTTTTCAAGTACCCACATATCAAAGTAGTATAAGAAACCACATTTGGTTCATTTGTATCATCAAAAGCTTCCCGAGCATTTTCGATTGTACTTAACTTCACATAAAGATTAAGGATCGAACTCCCAACGAAAACATTCGAATTAAGACCCAACTTCAATGCACAAGCATGAAATTGCTCACCAATACAAAGATTTCGTAATGCGATGGAAGAATGAAATACAGTTCCAAAAGTGTATTCAGTAGGAGTACAGTTCAATATAAGCAATCTAGAAAAGAGACTAATGGCATCTTTATGACGATCTTTTTTCACAAACTGACCGATAACCTTTGTTGCTGAAACAATGTCCCAGTCAGGCATTTCGTTGAACAGTTTACGAGCATCTGAGAATGAGTCCCATTCGCAGTAAGAACTGATAAGGTCCGATTTAGCAACGGAGATTCCTAACTTGATGTAACGGGCATGAGATTTCTGGGTTTGTTGGAGAATTTTGTTGGAGAATTTTTGAGCTTGTTTGAAATTTGGTTGATGTGCTTGAATGATTTTTAGTGGTACGTAATTCATGTGTCCTGCAATATTTGGCTGCGTACTGTGAAAGGCATATGTGAGTTAATGGGTGCTGAAAAGATCAAATGGACAGTCCCAGTAATTGTAGCAGTTTTTTTTTTTTTTTTTTTTAACTCTGCTAATTATATCTAATATATTCTCTTTTCTTATTATTTGGGTAGTGGGTCCCACATGCGGAAAATAAAGTTGTCAATAAAACCACGGCACAGAAGTGTTTACGTAAAATCTTTGGAACCCTACTTCCCAACGAGCAGAAAAGAAGCAACAATGTCAAACTCAAGCATTCCGGAAGAGATCCAAGAAGAGATTTTATCAAGGTTGCCAGTGAAATCTCTGTTACGTTTCAAGTCCGTATGCAAGAGCTGGTATTCATGTATTCGTAGCCCTAAATTTATCAAGGATCACCTTAATCTTCTTACAAACACAAAAATCATGATCAGAGTCATTGATCCTCCAAAATTAGGGTTTGATGTTTGTGATCTATTCTATTCCATAGATTATGCTTCGATATCATCAGCCACATCATGCAAGTGTGACGGAGCTGTTCTAATGGATTTCCCAAACAATAATAAAGTTCGCAATTTTTACAGTTATATTGTGGGTTCTTGCAATGGCTTGTTATTATTAGATAACAATAGTACACTATTTCTTTGGAACCCATCGACAAGAGAGTACAAGGGAATCATAGAACCACCGGTAGAAAACCCCCCTTCCTACGGGTTTGGATACGATGCCAAAATTGATGATTACAAGTTGGTATGTATTGCACCTGATGAGGTTCATGGTTTTTCTGAAGTTTATGTATGCACGTTAGAATCAGCTGGTTCATGGAGAAGATGCCAAAACATCCCTTATGTGTATTTTGAAGAGGGTGCAGGTTTGCTTCTGAATGGTGCACTTCATTGGTTATGTAAAGCTGTTCATTGGTCAGGCGGTACCGCAACTCGTGAAACAACTATAATCTCCTTTGATATTAGCAGTGAGAAGTTCATGGATTTTCCAATTCCAAAAGAAATTATGACATTTCCAAGAAAGATTTATTATATTCAAGTGCTGGGAGATTCCCTTTGCTTACTTTGTACTGTCTTTAGAGTTTGTGCTGATGTATGGGTGATGCAAAATTATGGAGTGAGAGAATCTTGGACTAAGCAATTCACCACTACTCAAGAAAGAATTACTGGAGATTCCAGTTTATTTAAGTTCTATCGCTCTGTTAAAAGTGGTGAGATTCTAATACAGACGGGCAAAAATTTCGGTTTATATGAGCAAAAGAATGACGGAGTTAGATATCTGCATATTAATGGTATTAATGATATTAATGGTATTGATGATTTGTATTTTTGCTCGGAGAGTTATGTGGAGAGCTTAGTTTCACTAAATTCAGGTACTTATTTGGGAGGAAAGATTACAAATAAGACGATGATGAAATTCAAGAAGATGAAGGTAATTGAATAAACGTAACCTTAATTTATGCACTTTGCTTCATTTAATTTTAAGCACCTCTTTGGTGCATATTTCTTCTCGACCGTGCATAGTCCCGTGAAAAGATGTTTCGCGTAGTATGGGGTTGCAAATTAATGTTGAACAGGAACACATGTCCTGTTTGCTTAGTTCTGCTGCAGTAAGCAACGTATATAAGCGCGCTTTACTCTGCCTGTGAGTAGTTTTTGTTTGATTGTTCAAATGTCCGACTATCCTTGTTTGTTTTACTGGCGTCTACCATAATATTGATATCATATTGTCGTTGTCAAAGTATCTCATTTGATTTTCCATGATTTAGGCGTGATATGATTTTGTTAGATTGATAGAAGACCGAATTTAGAATTCCATGCTAAAATAGTAAAACAAATAACAAGATTCCTTTGGCAGGTCAGGATAAAGTAAGGTGGCAACCATCCAATAATGGTTTCTTTAATATCAAATCAGCATATAATGTCATCTTGAAAGAAACTCTAGCTTCCAAGCCAACTAAGAACAACCTCTCCATTTGATGGAATTTTTTTTAGAAACATAAAATTCCTCCTAGAATTCAACATTTTATGTGGAAAGTTCTCCAAAGATGTCTACCTACTAAGTCCAGATCGGCTAGATTTTCTGGTCATCTAGATAGCATTTTTCCTCTATGTGATACCGATATTGAAACTACCAAACATTTGTTTCTAGAATACCCTGTTAGTAGAACCATTTCTCAGAAAATGAATGACAGACTTGCTACTCAGTTGCTGAATGTAGATTTACATCAATGGTTTTGTAGTTTTTTTGTGGCAGGGAATAATGTGGTGCACAAGGATTTTAATATGTATGAGGCGGCCTGTTTTACTTCTTGGATAATTTGGAGATCAAGATGTGTGCAAATTTTTTTAACAATACTACTATAAATGTTATTGCTATATCTGATTTAATTGCCCTATAGATAAATTATGGACATGAGCAAAACTTTCTCAAAACAACCAAAGTACTCCTCATAGACAGCTACACCCATCATGGACTGGTCCTGCTATAGATGCATTGAAGATTAACTTCGATGCAGCTTATATTGACAGTTCCAACCCATCAGGCTGGGGTCTAATCTGTAGAAATTTTGCAGGGATTAGCAGTGGACTGCGAGGAGGTGCATCTCCTGTAATAGATCCAGAACAAGCAAAAACTCAAGCACTCTTGGAAGCTGTTCTGTAGGCTAAGAATAATGGCTGGAAAAAAATCCACTTGAAAGGAGACTGCTTAAATGTGATTGTTGCAGTGAATGGTAGACAAAAAGCAGTGAAATGGACTACCTATAACATTATCTATGATGCTATTTTAATCTTAAATACATTAGAATTCTGGACCTGCCCACATGTGCATAGAGATGTAAATCATCTAACTGACTATGTGGCTAAGTTTGCAAGATTTCAAAACATCTATTTTAATTGGTTTAATAATGTTCCTTGGATACAAGTCCTGTTAAACAGGACAAGAACAATATGTAGTTTGTTTTTTTTATCTTATGAAATCATCTTTCCTAAAAAAAAAGAAAAAAAGAAAATGCAGTAGCCATAAATTCAACTCAGCCGGCCCAAGCTTGAATCTGTGATTTCTTGGACGGAATCCGGAAATCCCCAGGATTCCTAAATAAAACCCCATATACAGAGTATTAACCACGGCAAAGAAGATCAAATTACAATTACGGTCGAGGATTCCAGAAAAGATCCAAGAAGAGATTTTATTAAGGTTACCAGTGAAATCTCTCTTAAGTTTCAAGTCTTTGTGCAAGAGTAATTCATAGTCCTAAATTTGTCAAGGTTCACCTAAGTCATATTTACAATCAGAAGACAAAGAGGGTAGAAATATGCATGTTTTATTCCGATAATTATGATTCACTATCATCATGCAAGTGTGAAGAAGAAGTTGTTTTATTGAATTATGATCTAGTCTAGCGTCTGAAAAGAATTAATGGTGTTTGAAATTGTTACTTTTGATTAGTTTCATTCCAGTTTTTTTTTTTTTCTTTCAATTGTTGGAATGTGAAAGACTTTTTTTTATCTTGTTTTATTGGATTTAGCATATAATAATTTAATAAATCGATCTTACTTGATAATCTTAATTAATTATTGTCAATGTACCTCATTTGAGTTTTCCATCTAATTTTCTTGATGCTTTTATTTTAATCTGTGCTCATCTCCTTGCTTAAACAATAATAGTATGGGGAAATATCCCACATTCAAAAGGGATATTGTTATGTCACGTATGTGAACGCTGGCAGCAGAGTATAATGGCTTTGAGAGGTCAATAGATTTACAGAAGCAATAAAAAGCTAGAGAATAATGATTAAAAGATCTGAATGGGTGGACAGTAACGAGAATAGGAATATCTCTTCAAATTGGAGAAGTCATGCTAATTTTATTGCAGGTCGGACTGCCATCACCTGGTCTAAACCAAGTAGTGGAGAGGTTGTTGTCAGTACTGAGGGGTCTTATAGAGAGGATGGTGCGGGTTATGGAGCTATTATAAGAGATGAAAATGGCATTCCATTAGATGCAGTTGCTGGTTCTTTTGAACCTAAATCTATCACACTTCATGAGTTACAAGGGGTGGAGAATGGTCTTCAACTTGCTAATATGCATAGCTACCCCAAAGTTTCTCTTCGCATCGACTCCATGACTGCTGTTACTTGTAGGGTGAATCATATTTTCAAAGAAGCTAATAGAGGCCGACTAACTAGCCAACACCCGCCCAGCTGGTGAGTTTATGAGGATTACTCCTAGTTCCTTCGCCGAAGATATGAAGAAAATTATTTTAGGAGACGCAATGGATAAAATTTATTATAGATGACCTGGGTGTGGGAGCAGGAGTTGTAGCTACCTTGTAGTTTTTGTTTTCTTTCACTTTGTTTTCCTGTTTTTTTCTCTTTATCGGTCGGGTTTTTCTTAACCCCACTCCTTTCCAAAAAATAAATAAATAAATAATAACTAAAAAATTAATAAATCGAATTAATTATGACAATAAGTAATGTATAATGAATTCCTCTACAGTATTTATTAGGCCTAAGATCGGGAGAAATAAAATAATCTTCTTTTTTAATGATAGCCTACAAAAAAAAAAATCCAAACCAGGAAACCAAAACGGACTAAAACTAGGAAAAGAAAATGAACATTCAAGTACTTGAGAAGAAGATATGAATTACAGGACCAGGCCTTACTGTAGTAATAATAATTAAAAAAAAAACACCTATAAAATCCCATCCCATGTTAAAAACACCGCAAAAAAGCATTCAAGAAGAAATAATGTCAAGCTCAAGCATTCCAGAAGTGATCCAAGAAGAAATTTTATTAAGGTTACCAGTGAAGTCCATCAAACGTTTCAAGTCTGTATGCAAGAGCTGGTATACATGTATTCGTAGTCCTAAATTTGTCAATAATCACCTTAATTCTGCCAACAAAACCCCTAGAATCATAATCAGAGATGCTACTCGCCGAGTTGATAAAGATATGTTTTATTCCGTAGATTATGATTCAATATTATCAGCATCTTCAGCCTCATCATCGTCGTCTGCAGCATGCAAGTGCGACGGAGCGGTTCTAATGGATGATCCAGTGAAAAAACTGATCAAAGGTAGTGTTGGTTTCACTAAAATTTATGGATCTTGTAATGGCTTGCTCTGTTTAGGTGCCACGGGCAGTCATGCACTAACTCTTTGGAATCCATCAACTACAGAATACAAGGAAATTATAGTACCAGAAAATCGTCGGTTCGATTCCTATGGGTTTGGTTACGACAACAAAATTAATGACTACAAGGTTGTATGCATAGCATCGGATGAAGTTTGTGTATACACGTTAAAATCAGATTCATGGAGAACTGTTGTGATAAACATTCCTTGTGTGGATTTCGGGGAACCAGTAGGTTTGCTTCTGAATGGTGCTCTTCATTGGATTTGGGCACTTACTGCCACCACCGGCGACGGAATCTCCAAAACCATAGTTGCATTTGATATTAGCAATGAGAAGTTCATGAAAATACCTTTTCCAGAAGAAACTATGCCATGTCCAAAAGAGAGTTATGATCTCCGAGTGTTGGGAGAATCCCTTTGCCTAGTCTGTGGTGTGTCTAATGTTCGAGCTGATGTATGGATTATGGAAAATTATGGTGTGACAAAATCATGGACTAAGCAATTCATGACTACCAGCGAAAGTACCATACTTGCTCAATTTTTAAAGCCGTATTGGTCTTATAAAAATGGGGAGACTCTAATACAAGTTCTTAATGGTTTCGTTTTATACGACCAAACGAATGACTTGATTAGGTTTCTTAATTTCAGTGGCATTGGTTGGTTTGGTTATCTACAATCAGAGAGTTACATAGACTTAGTTTCTCTAAATTCTGGTACTTACATGGGAAAAAAAGTTACAGAAAAGCTAAGAATAAGTTCAAGAAGATAAAGATGTGATTTTATTTTGTATTGCCCTCCAACTTAAAATCCTGGCTCCGCAACTGATCATACCGGATCCTGGCTCCGCAACTGATCATACCGGGCTACGGAAGTACAAAAAGAACACATGTCTTGTTTATTTAGTTCCATTACCTATATTGAAGCTAGTATTTGTTTTTCATTTTGTTCGAATGTTATACCTTTTTTCTTTGTTGGGTTTCGCATGAAATCTCTCAATTTCTTAATTTCAGGTATATATGTCGATTTTTTAAGAGTAATCTGATTCTCGTATTTGAGGTCATTCTAGAGGTCATTCTAGAGTTTGAGACCACAAAAAGGTCTAAAAGTATAAATGTAAAGCCGCACGATTGAAACTTGTGTGGACGCAATAGTAATACATAATTGATATAACCCATTATTTAGATCCATTTGGGATGGAAACCAAAGGCCAAAAGAACTGCTTACGAATAATCTCAATCATTTCAAGCATACATAGGCTTTTTATTATTGAGATGTAAAGCTATCCAACCTGTCTTATATTACCGAACAAGTTTGCATGTTTCATCTTAATGATCCGAAGTGTATGCGGAGATTCTGGCCTACGCATTAGCAGCTTCATAGTAGCACTATTAAGGTTCTGATGTTGGTGGTAAGGTGCGTAGTTGAGCATAGTTCGTGGTGCCCCTTATGTTAATCCTGATATTAGCTACAATGAAGAAGGTTCTGATGTTGCAGTAAGGTGCATGGTTGAGCATCATGCCTATGAAGAACAGAGTAGTCCGTAAAGCAGAGCATTGGAAGGCAAGGCAGACGACTTTCTTATTATCATACACACAGAAGAGGTACTAAAGTGGTGATGTTAGAGCGTCCAAAATCGTGAAGCCAAATCCAAATCCACCACCCAACTGGTAAGATCCGATGCGACTGCCAAGACCCAAACTTTGACATGACACTTTCCATTAGGGGAGCCTCAGCCTCAGCCTCTCCATTAGGTAGATCATCCAATACTTCCTAGATTTTGACACGTGCGTTAGATTCACCTATTCCAAAGCGCTCTTTTTATTTTTGAAATTTGCATACGGGACCCACTTCCTCTTTTTTGAAAATTTCTCCTGAATCTCAAATAGCCGTTACTACAATTTCTTGAAAACAATCAGTCAAAATCAGAGCTTTCAGAAAACGCAAAAAAAACCCTAGAAAGCAAGGAAAAAAAAATCAAGATTCAAGAAAATTTAAAGCAAAATTCCTCAAAGATTCTTCAGAATCAACATATCCTTCTGAATCAAGCTGTTGCAATGATGCAATTTACTCCAGATGTTACTAAGAAAGTAGGAGTAGGAGTGATACCATCTCCTTCTCCATTTTTCACACCTCGTCCTGAAAGACGAAGAAGAGATAGTAGAGTACAAGATACAAATACAAATCGACAAGATCGGCAAGATCATGAAGTCAATGTGCAAGTTCTAGTCCGATGCAGGTGAAATTTTCAATTTTGAGGTTCATTTCAGTTATTTAGGGTTCATTAACTCTAGTTATTGTGTAAATTTTGATGAAATTCAGTACTAGATTGACGTGATTAGCTAAATGTGTGCACAGTTTGCACGATCGAGACTTCAGAACCGTGTTTCTGATTATTGTGCAGGCCATTGAGCGATGAGGAACAAAGATTGAACATTCCAAAGGTGATATCATGCAATGAACAGAAAAGAGAAGTTAATATTTTGCAGAGTATAGCTAATAAGCAAGTAGATAGAGCTTTCACCTTTGATAAGGTATGGGGAATTGGTGTATGATTGAGTTCATTAGATAATATAATTACTTGTTTGTATGTGTAGTTTGTGTTGATTCGTATGCTTATATGTTCGGTTTGTGGTGAATTTGGAAAGGTGTTTGGACCTAAAGCGCAACAAAGGTCGATTTATGATCATGCTATATCCCCAATTGTGAATGAAGTTCTTGAAGGGTTTAATTGCACTGTGTTTGCTTATGGGCAAACAGGTACTGGTAAAACGTACACAATGGAGGGCGGCATTAAAACAAAGGTACAAGCCAGTGGTTTCATTTTGTAATTGAGGTTTTTAACTATAAATTTAAAGTGACATCTACCATTCCATTGTGTAATAGTTCCTTTGTTTGACATTTTAGGGAGGAGAGCTTTCTGCTGAAGCTGGTGTTATTCCAAGAGCAGTACGACAAATATTTGATACATTAGAAGCACAAAAGGCTGATTATAGTATGAAAGTAACATTTTTGGAGTTATATAATGAAGAAATTACTGACCTGCTAGCTCCTGAAGACTCCCCTAGATCTGCAGATGATAAACAGAAAAAAGCAATTTCTTTGATGGAAGATGGCAAAGGTGGTGTCATTGTAAGAGGTCTCGAAGAAGAGGTTGTATATAGTGCAAATGAAATTTATAGCCTCTTGGAGCGTGGGTCAGCCAGACGACGTACTGTAGATACCTTGTTAAACAAACACAGCAGGTAGTATTTTCCACTTGTATAATGATGGACAACCCTGAGGGAATGTTGATTAACAAAGTCTTTATTTGTTCCAGTCGCTCCCATTCTATCTTTTCTATAACTATCCATGTGAAAGAATCAACGATGGAAGAAGAGGAGCTTATAAAGTGTGGAAAACTTAACCTTGTCGACTTGGCAGGATCGGAGAATATAAGTCGGTCAGGTGCAAGAGAGGTATGTATCTATATAGTCATATTGATACATACTTTGTTTTATGTGAATTGTGATGTCAAAGACAAAGATTGATACTTGGCATGAAAATCTGCCTTGTGATTTAACAATCTACGTGGAGCTATGTACTAACAATCTACGTGGAGCTATGTACTCATCACTGAAGTTTGTGATAAACCAAACTTTAATTTTTTTTTTCCATATAGTGTTAAGTTAGGCTCCTGTTAGATATTTACCAAGATTATGGTTCGCCACTGTCTAGTTATGTGTGAGGTGGGTTATAAATGATGTAATTTTGCTTTTGCGTGAAAACTATTCCCTCATTGGTAGTTTTCTAAATGCATGTGTAGGCTCGAGCAAGGGAAGCAGGGGAGATAAACAAGAGCTTACTCACTCTCGGGCGTTGCATAAATGCACTTGTCGAACATTCTGGACATATACCTTACAGGTATGCTTCATTATCTTCTCTATTTAAGTCATATCAACTATTGGGGTCTTTTTGTTGCCTTATTCTTCTTCCATCTTGGCAAATCAATCAGGGATAGTAAGCTGACCAGATTGTTAAGAGACTCGTTGGGTGGAAAAACCAAAACATGCATCATCGCAACAATTTCTCCAACTGTCCAGTGCCTGGATGAAACTTTGAGCACACTCGATTATGCATATCGGGCGAAAAACATAAAAAACAAACCAGAGGTATGCATGAAAACTCATGTTCCTTCTTTTGACCTTGAACTACATACTGTATTTTTTTGGCTAAAGATTACAATTGTATTATTGCAGGTGAACCAAAAAGTTTCTAAAGCTGTACTTCTCAAAGACTTGTACTTGGAGATAGAAAAAATAAAGCAAGGTTGGATTAAATTATTGCAACTTGAAGTCCTATGGTTCTGGTTAAAACTCTTTAGACAGTTATTACTTGCTTACACAACAAACTTGCAACAGATGTGAAAGCGGCTAGGGAAAAGAATGGTGTTTACATTCCACATGAAAGATTTGTTCAGGAAGAGGCTGAGAAGAAGGTTCGTTTTTGACAGACTTCTATATCCCTAGTTCCAATTTACAACTGCAGGTTCCTTAACTACAAAGATGATATCCTAACTAATACAATGTGATCTATCAATCAGGCCATGCTCGAGAAAATAGAACAATTGGAGATTGATCTAGATCTTAAGGGAAAAGTATGACTTGTTTGCTTTAGTATTCACTTCTCCTAAATATTTGATATAAATACGCAGCTGTACTTAATGGGTTTTTTAAACAGCAAGCTGATAAATTTCAAGAGCTCTACACTACTGAGCAAGAAGAGAAACTAGATGTGCAAAGTGAACTCAAGCAATGCAGGGTTAGTACGCGACTTGCAGATAAAATTTACCACTGAAGATGAATATAATATCAGCCCTGACACTTTCTTATTTTCAGATAAATTTCGAAAATACTAATAAAGCCTTTCAAGAACTCCAAGTGAACCATAAGATAGTTGTCTCAACATTGAAGGAGAAAGAGTTCATCATCTCAAATCTTCTTCTCTCTGGTAAGTAGAGCTAAACAAGAATCAGTTATTTACTTATAAATTTCAGTGCCTTCCCTAAATATTCCGACCTTTTTCATTGGGTGAAACCAGAAAACTCGATAATAGAACGGGCAAAGGAGTTGCATACCAACTTGCAAAATGCATCAGAAGATATAACCGATCTCTTTACTGAAATAGGTAGGCTGAACTCTTCTGCTACCTTCGATAATTCACATCTCATGGCCTTCACCTTTGAGGAGTTTTATTTCCACTTTACCTGTTAATGCTAAGAATATTTTTGTTTTACAGATCGGAAAAACCATATGGAAAGTAAAAATCATGGATTAGTTCTGAATTTTGGCTCACAGCTTGACCACAGCTTAAAAAGTTTACACAAGACAATCCTGACGTCTGTTTCACAGCAGCATCAACAGCTAACAAGTATGGAAGAACATATCTGTTCTTTCCTTGCCAGTAAATGTGATGTAAGAGACTAGACATGTAATCTTTAATACAATCATTTTTGTTACATATACCTAAAATTTACTTTATTACACATAATTTTCAGGCAAGCAATGTGTTGGAATCAAGAATCCAAAAAATAAAGGACTCTTATTCTTCAGGAATCCTAGCCATGAAGGAGCTTGCTCAAACACTACAAAAGAAAGCTTCCTCGGACTTGAGGCAGATCGAGTCCAAAGTTTCAGACCAAACAATGGCTGTAGAACATGTATGAAATTTGAATAGCGGAGATGTTTGTCAAATATAAGTGACGCAGCTTGAAAAATTCTGTCTGGCTTATAAATTTCTTGCCTGAATTTGCAGTTTCTCACCACTGCCGTGTTGGAGTCTGAGGAGGTTATTCATGATATCCATAACTGTCTTGATGAACAAAAACAACACTTAACTATCTCCGCTCAGCAACATGAGGAGGTATATGTAGTTGCTTGAAGATATCTTTGTGTTTTAATTTGGTCAGACGATTTTCTATTGATTTAATGGAAACTCTGTATGATTATGATATGGATAGTTTAACAGGACTGACAAGTTTGTGTGAAACTATAGGGGCTGCAAAGGAGTCTGGTAACGGCGCAAGTGATTTCTAGGGCTACAATTGATTTCTTTGATGACCTTAATCAGCATACTTCTAAGCTTATGACAATTCTTGATGAAACTCAAGCAGAAAAATCACACCAATTGGCAGCTTTTGGGAAGGCATTTCAGGTTAAATCTGTTCTCCTGGACACCGATGTGTTTGATCTTCGCTAAGAAGAAGGGTTAACAATTTCTTTGATTTTCTTATGCAGGAAGAGTCTGCCAAAGAGGAGAAACTTGCTCTTGAGAAGATTGCTGAAATAATAGGGACTTTGACATCTAAGAAATCAGCTATTGTAAGTTTGCTTCAGTTAATATGTTAACTTCCTTATTTATCATGTGGACAACTATTGATGCTTATCTTTACCATCTGCATAATGGTAGGTCTCTGTGGCCCTGAAGAACTTTGATGAAGAAAACATTGAAGTGAGCAAGAGGTTGCAAAATGAGGTGTTTGAAGTTCAGCATGTTTCCGAAGATGCAAAGAACAACTGGAATGAATATAGTGAAACATTAAAAAAGAATTTTACAGACGATACATTTGCAGCAGCTGAGAGCAAAGCTACTATGGAAAATATCCTTGAAGAATGGTAAGTTCTCCATGATGCTTTGACTTCACATTTCACTCTATCATGTGAAATATATTGCGTGCGAACTTCTGCTTAGCTGTTAGTTGATGTGTTTTTGTTCTTGATATGCAGCTCGAAGAGAGTGGGTTACTCTGAGCAGCAATGGAATAATGCTCAACTTTGCGTAACAAGTCTCAATAAGGATAGCCTCACAAACATTGAATCGACGGTAGAGTAAGTCCTTTAATTCTGTGTTAGAAAACATTCTCCCTGGACTTCAATTGTTTTAATATCGTTTGTCCTTACTAGAATTTCAAATCTCATTTCGGCTGACTATGGTTATTACAACAGGGAAAGGATTAACTCAAATCAGACTGCTTTTGAAGAATTTGATTCCTTGTCCTCAACCATGAGTGCGGAGTTTATTGCCGCGGCAACCGATGTAAATGTAGCTGTTAAAAGTGCGTATGCGTCGATTTTCTTTTTTTGCAATCTCCAAGGTATTATGTATGTTTAAGTAACCTCATGGGGTAGTCATAACAATGGGGTGTCACCTTTTATACATGCAGATTCTCTCTTAATGGACCATGAAGTAAAGAAGGAGATTGATTCTGTGGTTAAATTGTCCATGGATCAGCTTAACTCAATAAAAGACTACCATCGAGAAAACATATCCAACATCAGGAACAAGGCAGATCAATTTCTCACAAAAGACTACTCGGTAACTTGAATCTCTCCCTGTCTCTTTTTTTTTTTTTGAGATTCTTCCAAAGTACCCCACTATCACCTGTGAGTTTATTTAGCCACATTTAAAATGGGTACTCAAGACTGTAGTTTTCCCCACTTGATGTACAAGTGGGGATAATAAAATACCATACGACGTGCTCTAGCTGATGAGATATTCCCTTGTCCAAGCGAACATTTGGCCCATATCAGAATTGTTTCCTAACTTCAGCTTTGTTTCTTTCTGAACAGGTCGACAGCCGTACATGTGAAGAAACACCTAAGAAGCGAACATTAACAGTTCCAACCTTAGCTTCCATTGAAGAGTTAAGAACACCAACACTTGAAAATTTAGTGGAAAAGTGTAGATCATTGAACAGAACATCAAAAGGAGCTACTGCCAAATCCGAAGCCAAAAGCGCAATCCAGCAACAGTTTCAGTTATCACCTAATAGAACTCCTTTCGCAGCTGTAAATTAGTCCGGATTCCTGGTATATCTGTTGGCAAGAAAAATGAGTTTTTCCACTCCAACTTGCTCATACACTTATAAGAATTCTGAACACTATTTACCCTGAGTATCAGTTTCTATTGATTAGTATGACATCCTATTTATGTTTAGTGCACTCCAAAGGAGGGGGGGAAGTACAAAGGTTGACCATGGTCAAACTCTTGGAATTTAAGTTGGTGGTGGTTACAAAGTCCATTTTATTATTGAACCCACCACACTTGATTTGTTTTGAATTCAAATTGATTTTGACTTTTCTTCTTCCTACATAACTTTGACTACCGACCACTAGGTCCACTGCCTTATCGGTATTTAAGTTGTAACTATCAAAACTGAAAGAAAACAAAAGGTAAGGTGTGATGGCTCATGGCTCCTAAACGGCTGAGAATGAAAGCCCTAGCACTTAAGATAAAACGGGTTAAAAACAATTTGGAAAGGAACAACGAAAAAAATAATTTTGAAAAATTAAAAATCATCCAATTGATAGAAACATTTGAAATCTGTTTGCCTGAATTTGGGAAACTTTTGATCTCACTTTGGGATATCTCTATTATTTTAGATGATTTATCAGAAATCACGGTGAGAAAACGACGACAGTATATATTTTGATTATGGCCTTTTTTGTGTGTTAGGAAGATTCTACAGGTGTAAAGCTGGTGAATACAAGTAGAGACGAAACCTAAATGACAAGCATGCATACATATATACTTAAACGAGCAAGTTGTTGATGAAGAAGAGGAGGAGACAATTCTTGGTTCCTTGTCACAACTCACAAGCATCCGTGCATAGTAAGTCATGCACAATGCATATCTTGTACTCTTCTAGCATGCATATGCATAGGCATAGAGCCACACGATAATAATTGAAGTACTCCTATAAAAGGAGAAACAAACATAGCCTTATGAACTCAGCTTTCACAAGTCACAACCATGATCAGATTTACTCACGAGAGGAATCTCAAGATTTACTCCGACAGGTGAATATATAGCAGTCGGTTTACCCATATTTTCTTTGTGCTGTTTGGGTCTTTGAAGTTTCACTGATAACTCACTCACTCACTCACTCACTCATCTAGAGCTACTACTAGGTTTTGAGAGGGTGCAACAACTCTTTTTGAAAGTTGGAAGTAGAAGTAAAACTCTTTTCTCAAAACAAGGATGACTTTAGGCGAATATTTGGATTTACATTGGTAGTAGTTGTAGTAGTTAAATGGTCAATTTAGTTTCCTAGTTCGTCTTTTTGCACTGATAATATGAATTCCAAAAAGTCATCGTTGAACCAACCACACGTTTGACTACCGACCATTATCCTCCTATTAAATACCGAAGAACCAGTGTATTTCGGAACAAAAATGATTCACAAACCGACTAAAAAATCGACTTTCACATGAGTGGGAGCTAGGTGGGCCCTAATACACCCCCTCTACCAATCAGGGGAAGTGGCCCCATCCATTATAAGAAACACAACATAACTATGAAGGTACTAATTTTCTAGTTCTATTTCCATCTTTAATGAAATCCGTAAGGAATATCAAGGGATGAGATGACAGCTTAATAGAATGTGTCGTCATTCTCTAAAGATGCAGAAACAAATCAATTTAATTATCAATGAAGAACATATAGCAAAAAATATAGTACGACTTCAACTAATCAATGTTATATTCAACAAGCACAATACCAATAATGTTTCTGATAAATCATCCAATCTTGATTTTAACACACGAGTTCACAACACCAATAACATTTACAATAATTTATCCAATTAGATTCCACACATTAGTTCATGGTACGAATGTCCTTGGTTCGTACTCCGCCTATCGTTTGTCTGGCATGGACAGCCGCCATCGATGGTCAGGAACATAAGTTCCTACATGAGGATCATTACTTATTTAATTCTCAGGGATCATTACCCGCCGTTAGCATGGAACCATATTCCATCTACGACAAAACATGAACTCATTTCTAATTTATAAATCATTATTATAAATAATATAAGCAACCATGGCTCAACAACATATGAATAAACAACATGAATTTCTTTTAAGCTTTTAATCAAACAATCTAACTGCATACATATCATATTATATGTTTCATAGTGATAACTTTATCTGATTGTTTTCAAATTATACAGGAATCTATATGAATAAATCAACAACATAACCAAAATTCACAGCAAACCAATGGTTCAAACAAAAGATATTCCATTTACAAATTCATCTTAAAAACTAGGCAGATCACATCATGTTGCCAAAATATTCTTAGTAAATTCATATCAGTTTGAAATTAAGCAAATTCAAAGCACAATAAAAGATATCATACAACTCTATAACTTTTCTTATGGTAAAAAATCATTTCAACATCGTTAAGGTTACCTAAATCAATAAAAAACATGGTAAAGCGAAACTGTCCAGAAATTTCAAAAATTATAATCTAAAGTAAACAAACATTCAACAGTGAATTCACGGTGGATTATTTTGAAATTTCAACCAGTGATACCTAATCATGTTATCTACCAATATAAGAAGCCTGATCATCAACCAAAGATACAAATTTATTCGAATAAATTACTGAAACCTAACCATATAAAATAATGTGAAGTGAACACATAAAGAAAACATCAAAAGAGAAAGGGTTTACTATTCTACCTCAAGTCCATTGATCCTCTACTGATTTTTTTCCAATAAAGCTTTCATCTCAAGAACCCTAGCTCTAATTTGTCTTTTTCCTCTCCATAGCTTTTATCTTCTAACATCTTAACTCTCTCCCTTAATTTTAATTTATAAAGAATATATTAATACTAATACTAATAATAATAATCCACCTATTTATCATTTTATTTTATTTATTTTATTATCTTTTCATTTTCTCTTTATTTTATATACATATTAAAATTAATTAGGTGACTATACTCTTACCCAAAACTTGTAGCTTTCTAGTTTAAGTAACCCACCCAGGTTAAGGTAAAGAAAACAATAACCTAAGCTAACTCGGTTAAAACCGACCCGAAACGATAAGTAAAAATACAGGGTATTACAATGACTCACAAAATCTAGAAAATTATATATTCGCGTTTGTATTCATCTGGATGTGCCTTTCCAAACAAGAGGTCAGCTTTCTTTTCTCAAATATCTATTAGTAAGCGTCACTTCCGAACTTGAGATCTGAAAAAGAAGAGGAACTAAGGTTAACTCGAATGTAAGAAGTGAACCTGCCGAACTCAGATAGTAAATCCACATTGTCGTGAATCAGTGGAAGGGCTTTCCCCAATATGAATTTAGTTGAGCGGAAGGGTATCTTTCAAGTGAAAGGAAGAACTATAGCCCTGCCCAGGTGGATTTCACCATATTTTCCGACTTAGTTCCATGATTTCTTCAACTGTACCTTAGATTGTGGGGGAATGTTCTTTATGGAGGATACTTAGTAGTCCGATATAATTTTTATTGGATTCTAATGTTATCTAGTTTTCAAAATTTTCTCTAATTTTCTTGCAATCATAAAATTTAGAATTTTTGGGAACTTTTACCTGTGTCATAGTGCTTGCTCTTAGGCACAATTTAATTGATTAATTATGCAATTTGAAACAACTTGAAAACTCGTCTGCATCATAATTTACCGCTAAACACACAAACATTCATATACTAGTCCCTCCGTCCAAGTTATAAAGGCGGAGTTCTTATTTTAAATTGTTCATCTAGATAGACATAGATCTAATTCCTAAACGGTTTTTCCATATGTACCTTTATTAATGGAAAAATAACGGTTCAGTCCAAATACGTTCAGAAATAGAAAATTTAGTCCTGACCCATTAGGGCTGTCAACGGATGTTAACGGAACGGATATTGGCTCAGTCGTATCCGATATCCGATAAGCTTATCGGATATCAATATCCGACGGACATTCAATCTTCATATCCGATTCCGTTTCGTTAAGATTATCGAATATCCGATAATATCCGGTAAATATCCGATAAGAAACATAAAATGCAAAATGTAACACAAAAAGAAAAAACTGAAAACTTAACTGAAAACTTAAGTATCCGATAAACTAAATCAGTTCTAACACAATAAAATTACATGATAAAATAAGGAAGTCTTAATCAATCCTAATTTTAGATCGAACACGAGAGGGAGGGAGCTGGAAGAATATTAAATTTTTAGTTTTTTTTTACACCTTACTTACATTCCTATCGGATACGGATAATATCCTATAGGATAATGACTTATCCGGTTCCGTCTCGTTAACCCTTAATATCCGATAGGAATACCTGTATCTGATATTCGATATCCGTTATAGCGGATAATATCTTATAGGATCCCGGATTATCGGATTTCGGATAAAGATTGACAGCCCTATGACCCATTCAACTAGGTACAATTTACTCTTTTATTTATTTAAAATATAGAAAGTACATAAATAACTTTCATGATTTATAATTTAGTCTAAATATTTACAGTTTAGTCCAAAATGACTCATGATGATATCAACAATTTTAAATAATTTAAAATAATTTAAAAACAATTTATCTTTCAAACTGCTTATCCAAAATTCGTAAACTTTACGTATTCAGAAAGCTCTTTCCGATATCTATAAAAAGTGTACCCATATGACTATATAATTTTTATTTTTAACAATTTAAATTTTCTCTTCATGATTATCTAATGTGTACAAAA
>JAJJMC010020824.1:0-10835 GCA_023531435.1 Papaver californicum | reverse complement strand
TAAATAGAAGAGATCAAACAACAAAGAAGGGACGGAAAAAAAGGGAGCGGAGGAGAAAAAGAGAGAGAAAATATTTTTTAGGTATGAATCTATGGAATATAGTAGTATCATGTAAGGATTTCTGTATTTAAATTGAAAAGTGTAAGGATTATAAACCCATAAATTGCAAAACCTGGGTGATGAATGGTATTGTTCATAAATGATTTTATGAAATGAATAAAAGGATTTTTCTTTATTACTCGATCTTAGTTATGTAAATTGTATCCAAGAATTTGATTGGTTGTTTAGTCGAAAGGATTTTTTGGCATAAACAATTTGGCGCTAGAAACAGGGATTGAAAAAAGGATTTATCCTACCTGATAAATGAAAAAGAGATTTAATGAAAAAAACTAAATCATCCAGGAAAGAAAATTTTTTGGTAAGAAAAGATGGGAAAATTTAATTTTGCAAGATGTGAAAAGTAAGGGTAAAGCTTATTTACATAAGTATATTTTATTAACATGAAAAATAACTTGTGAGGAATAAAATAGATAAAAATATGAAACAAAAATTTTATGAAGAAGGAAAAGCTGGACTTGTGATAGGGAAAGTTTACAGTTAAAATAATAATTAGAATCTCTTATGATTTAATAGATAAGATTTCATTTGACTAATTTTCTAAGAAAATATTTTTAGATATCGAGGAAGGAAAACGATCGAGAAGGCAAAAGATAGTGAAGAAACAGCAAATTCTAGAAAATATGTCTCAAGACGCGAATTCTAGGAACCAAAATAGTAATGAAGGCTTGGAAAATAGACAAGAAGAAGGGAGTGATTCAGGACAACAACAAAGTATTGAGGGAAATCATACCCCAAGTCAAGAATTAATGTCAAATACTGTGGTTCAGAATTTCTCTTCAGATCATGAGAGTTCTCGAAGAAAGACACGACAAATACAGGACCTATTAGAAGAAATAAAGGAAATAAGAAAGGAACAAAGAGCAAGCAACCATCGAATTGAGTTACTAGCAACCGAAAATCAAGTTTTAAAAGATGTAATTCAGCGAGAACAAAGACCAACTGTGACTAGAGTACGAAATCAGGAGCCAATGTCGAGTAGACAAATATCAAGAAATGAACAGCGGAATCCAGATCAAAGAATAGTGTTAGCAGGATCGACATCTCGGGTAAGAAGACAACAGGAAAATGACTTTCAACGAACCCAATGGGAAACATGTTTGGAAGCGATGGAACAAATGAAGGAGGAAATTAAAGGATTAAAAAATAAAAAGGGGGGAAGGATAGAAGAGGTATTGAAAGAAGCAAAGCGAACACCGTTAGCGCAACATTTAACGCGCTTATCATTACCAAGAGAATATAATATTCCAGTGTTTGAATGTTACGATGGAACCAAGGATCCAACATCGCACTTAAAGTATTATAACCGAGTAATGTCGCGATAGGACGATCATGAAGCGATCATGTGCAGATGTTTTCCGTCAAGTTTAACAGGAACAGCATTATTGTGGTACGACAGATTATCGGAAAATTCTATCAATAATTATGCACAATTGGTCAGAAAATTTTTAGAGGCATACATGTATAACAGACCAATTGATTCAGGGGAGGACAGACTTTATTCTTTAATGTCATGGCCAGAAGAATCGATCCGATCATATACAACTAGATGGCATTCAATATGTCAAGCAATAGGTGATTTAGACCCAATGACAGCTATAAACCATTATAAATGGGGGATTGTAGATCGGAAGAGTCAGCTCTTTGTTGAAATCCATCGAAATAATCCAAAAACTGAAGGCAAATTGAGAGAAATAATAGAAACATGTGCAAGACTCCAAGATATACAGGATCAAGGATCGAGAATTAATTCTGAAAATCAAGGAAATACAAGGAGAACAAATTCAGTTGAAGAATTACCAGAACAGAAAAGGAAATGTCTTCCAAAAGTTGAATCAAAAGAATTAAAACATCCTCGACAAGGGAATGGAAAAAATTTTGCTCAACAATTTCGAGAAAGAACTTTTACCAAGCTTAATGTTTCATATTTCAGGTTATTCAACATTTTGAAGAATCGACCAGGTTTTCAATGGCCAATAACAAAGGGAAATCAACCGGAACTTACACAACATTCCAAAGACTATTGTGAGTACCATAACTACAAAGGGCATACAACAAACAACTTTAGAAATTTTATAGCATTGGTACAAAGAATGGTCGATGCTGGAGAATTGAAGGAATTTGTTCAAAAAATTGAACCATCAGAGAAATATGATGAAGGAAAAGCAATACATATTCCATATAACAAACAGACAATTAATATGATTTCATGTCTGGAAAAGTGTGATACAGATTTGAATGTGGCAATCAACAAGAAATTGTGCAAGAGAATTCGGAACCACGAGGCCTTTAGAGTTCAAGGAAGGCAAGTAGAATTATGGGAGGATTGGATGGCACATCCATTAACATTTTCTGCACAAGAAGTAAATCAAGAAATTGAAATGCATAATGACCCTCTTGTGTTGACGTTATTGATATCTGGTTGGAATGTCAAGAAAATACTCTTGGATGGGGGCAGTTCATTAAATGTGATGTTCTACAATATATTTTGTAAAATGGGTTTTAAAGAAGATCAACTCATCACTTCACGATTTGTCATTTATGGATTTAATGGAATATAGTCCAAGCCAAAGGGAGAAATTGATCTTGAAGTTTCAGCCGGACCGATCAACATTCTGACAAGATTTAGTGTTGTGGATGCACCATCCCCGTACAATGCTATAATTGGAAGACGATGGGTTCATCAATTAAAGGGTGTAGTATCAACTTATCATCAGTATCTACGATTTCCAACACCACGAGGAGAGATGGAGATAAAGGGTGATCAAAAAGATGCTAAACTTTGTATAATGGCAGAGACAAGAATAAATGAAGAACGGGAGCATTTACAATGTAAAAAGAAAAAAGAGTCAAGAATTAAAGCAAAGGAAGAAGAAATAAATCAATACCTAGAAAAAAATCCAAAAAATAAAATAGAAAGTGAAAAAGGAGAGAACAGCAAAAATCAAGAAAATTTGGAAAACCAGCCGCAAAAAGGGGCGATGTAGCAATTAAAGGGAACCCCAACTCCAATTGGGATTCCAAAACCAGTTTTCACCCCAGTAGAGCAAACAAAAATCATAAACATTGGCACCTCAGAATGCCCCAAGCAAGTGCGAATTGGGACATTAATAAAATCAGATGTGGAACAACAGATAGTCAAATTGCTTTGTGAATATACAGATGTGTTCGCTTGGAGAATAGAAGACATGCCGGGGATCGATCCCAGCATCGTCCAGCATGAATTAAAAATACATCCTGATGCAATTCCTTTTCGCCAACGGATACGAAAAGTCGCACCAGAATATCATGAACCAGTGGAAAAAGAATTAACAAAACTTTTAGATGCAGGGTTCATTCGAGAGGTACGATACCCTACATGGATTTCTAATATTGTAATTGTCCCGAAGAAGAACGGTGGAGTAAGAATTTGTATAGATTTCACCAATCTAAATAAGGCATGTCCAAAAGATAGTTATCCACTCCCAAACATTGACCAGTTAGTAGATGCTGTTGAGGGACATGAGATGTTATCATTTATGGACGGACAATCTGGGTACAACCAGATAGCATTAGCAGAAGCAGATCAGGAACACACATCGTTCTTTACTCCGCGAGGATTGTATTGTTACACTAGAATGCCATTTGGACTACGGAATGCAGGAGCGACATATCAACGCCTAGTGGATGCAATATTCAAACCATGGATCGGAAAAACTTTGGAAGTTTATGTGGATGACATGTTAGTAAAAAGCAAGTTATCTGGTGATCATTTGCGGAACCTGGCTGATATTTTTTGTGCACTACGAAAGTATAAGATGGAAATAAATCCAGAAAAGTGTATTTTTGGTGTTACATCAGGGCGATTTTTAGGATATCTGGTTACAAAAGATGGAATTCAAGTTGATCCAGCAAAAATACGAGCAATAACGGATATGCCATCACCAAACAGTATAAAGAGTGTACAGAAGTTAAATGGGTGTTTGGCTGCACTAAGTAGATTTATTGCAAGATTATCAAAACGATGTAAACCCTTTTTTGATGTATTTAAGAAGAAAAATAAGTTTGAATGGAACGATCGTTGTGAGCAAGCATTTCAAAGTATAAAATTACATCTTGCCACGTTGCCAGCATTACAAAAACCAGAACCAGAAGAAATGTTAACTTTGTACATAGCAGCAACAGAAAATGCAATCAGTGGAGTAATGGTGTGAACGAATGAGAAAATCGAGAAACCTGTATACTACATCAGCAAGACTTTGAATTCAGCAGAAAGAAACTATACTAAGATTGAACAATTAATTTTGTCAGTGGTATTTGCTACTCAGAAGTTACGCACTTATTTTCTCACTCATTATGTTCGTATATTAACCAAAGCTCCATTGGAATCAGTTTTAAAGAATACAGGGAAGGTAGGAAGAATAGCAAAATGGAACGCTCAGCTAGAACAATACAACATTGTTTATGAGATACAAACTGCACAGAAATCCCAAGTTCTAGCTGATTTTTTGGCAGATTTTCCAATCGAGGAAGAGTATGAAATTCAAGGACTTCCGGGGTGTGAAGAAGAAGAACCAGTAGATATCCTAGATTCAAATAGTTCACAACGATGGGAGGTTTTTGTTGATGGGTCGCGAAATAAAGAAGGGGCAGGAATAGGTATCGTGATTACAGCACCAAAGGGAGAACGTATGGTACACTCATTTCGACTTGAGTTCGAAGAGCATACAAATAACATAGTAGAATATGAAGCAGTAGTTCATGCTCTCAAACTCATTATTGAACTAGGAATAAGTGATGTAAGACTCACAAGTGACTCGCAGCTGGTGATTAGACAGATCGAGTTAAAATATCAAACGGTCGATGAGGACTTGGAACGATACAAAAATCTTGTACAAAGTTTAACAGTTTGTATTCCAAATATTATTTTTCGACATTTGTCTCGTGAAAAGAATCGACATGCAGATGCACTGGCGTATATCTCGTCCATGATAAATGACCCAAATACTAATGCGCTAAAAATTGGGAGAATATACGAGCCATCCATAAGAGCAGAAGTGTTAAATAACATAGAGGAAGATGGTATCGATGACTCAGCCATACAAAGTGCCACATCTACATCGCAACAAGAAAATGATCAACCAAGTGAGCCCGATTGGACAGCCCCGATACATCAATATTTACAAAATAAAGTGTTACCAACAGATTCTAAAGAAGCAAGGAAAATTCAACTTAAGTCAAACAGTTACCAACTTAGAGATGGAATTCTTTATCGACATTCTTTTCTTGGACCATTATTTCGATGTTTATCACAAAAAGAAGGATTATGAATTCTCAAAGAAATACATTATGGAGATGCAGGAAACCATAGTGGAAGACGATCGCTAGCATTAAAAGCCAAAATGCAGGGTTATTATTGGATTTCCATGTTGAAAGATTCGGAAGAAATGGTTCGAAGGTGCGAAGAATGTCAACGATTTGGTAAGAAAATCAAAGCACCAGCTACGGAATTAAATTCAATACTTAGTCCATGGCCATTTGCGAAATGGGGAGTTGATATAGTCGGACCATTAGTTGAAGGCACAAAGAAAAGAAAATACTTAATTGTGGCCACTGATTATTTCACCAAGTGGGTAGAAGCAAAAGCACTAGCACGAATCAGAGACACTGATGTTTTTACATTTCTATTTGAGAATATCATTTGTAGGTTTGGGATTCCAGCAGCGATAGTCTCTGATAATGGAAAACAATTCCAGGGAAAGAATATCGATATGCTATTTGAAACATATAATATTCAGAAACATAAGTCTACACCTTTTTACCCACAAAGTAATGGGCAAGCAGAATCCACAAATAAAACAATCGCAACAAATCTGAAGAAAACATTGGATGGATATTATAATACGTGGTGCGAACAATTACATAATACATTATGAGCATATAGAACCACGAGAAAAGCTTCAACTGGAGAATCACCATATCTTCTTACTTATGGAACAGAAGCAGTAATACCAACAGAGGTTATTTTGCCTACGACCAGAACAGAAGCATGGGAGAAAAACCTAAATTCAGATCTCATGTTACAAAAATTTGGATGACTTGGAAGAAAAAAGAGAAGTGGCACTCCAAAAGATGGAGAATTATCAAAGGGGATTAGCTCGAGAATACCATAAGCGTGTGAAATCCCGAAATTTTGTCCAAGGTCAATATGTCCTCCGGCAAATAACAGAACACCAAAGGGACAAAAGAGCAGGAAAATTCGCACCAACATGGGATGGACCATACGTGATTCAAGCGTCGGCAGGACAAGGGTCGTACTATCTTCAGAATTTGCAAGGAGAAATTTTAAAGCATCCGTGGAATGCACAATATTTAAAGCTTTACTATCTGTGAATAACAATGCAATGTTACCACAAAAAGCAGGTACATAGACAATTAATTCATTAATTTCTTTTATAATCACTCCAGGAACATCGTACCATGGAGAATATTATAATCCCATTAATCCCGGAATGTCATATACTTTGAATCCAGGAACATCATATCTTGGAGATTGTCATGATTATTAATATAATCAAAATTCCATTAATCCCGGAATTTCATATACTTTGAGCGCTCAAAATTATTCCAGGAACATCATATTCTGGATATCGTTGCGATTGACGACATAATCATATACAAAAGGTGAACATCATCCTTAGAGAATTTTATTAACAATGAAATTCTTATCAAGAAGGGGTTCCTAATTATTGGTTTATCAATTTTCAGAGTACAGTTCGGGACCAACCCTGTATCTTACCCCTGGCCCGGGTTTGTTTCGTATGTGTGGGATCTCGAACAACATGATTTGAGGTAAAAAGTACTTCAATTCATGGTACTTAGAAAATCATATGATAGCCAAAAGAATTACTTAATCACATTTTCTTGTGCAGGAAATAACATTAAAGACATATCAAAAGGATGCAAAAGAAAATCAATGAAAGATAAACAAAGTACAAGATAGTGGAGTTAACAGTAAATGAAATTACAAAGGACATAATCAGATATCGGGAAGACCGGATCGAGATGGTGGAGGAGGAACTGCAGGCACAGAAGCGCGCTTACTAAGCACTGAAGGATCGGATTGTGCACGATCTAAAGTAGTATTGAAGGACATTGCAATTTTCGCTTTAGCATCCTGCCTGACCCATTGAACGAAATCACGCCCAAAGTTGATTTCTTTGTGAAGCTCTTCGATCTTTTGCTGATTTGCTTCTATTTGAACACTAAGACGCGATCTTTGATTTTTCTCTTCATTTAGTTCTGCAACTAATGAGTCAATCTCTTGTTCACGAGCTTTAATTTTAGAAAGTGCAGTAGATAGTCGAGCATGTAAACTCTCAATTTTTAGGGCGCTAAGCGTCACATTATACTCAGAAGTCTTTAACTCTTGTGTGATGTTCTTCACTGAATCTTTCGCTGTATTAAGCTCAGTTTCTACTTGTATTGCTCGATCCTTAGCTTCATTAAATTTTTTCTCCAAATCTGAAAATACAGGAAAATATTAGACAAATTTTATGATATCAAGAACTATAAAATTAGGTAAACCAAAAATGTACCTCTGACAACAGATTTAAACTCTAATTCTTTTTGAGTTAGCAATTTTACAACTTCTCGATATTTTGATTCTGCTTTATTACGCCTCCAAGTGGTTAAATCAAAACTATCATTCAATTGAGTCAGTTTTTCTCTAACCACATTCATCTCTTTGAAGATTTCCCTTGCATGATTATTCAATTGTACCATTCTACGATCGAACCTAAATAGGGTCTCCATATTTTCCACTGAACCTAGTATAAAATTTAAATGTTTCATATAAACCAAGTAAATAAAATAGTAATTGAAAAAAAATGAAAAATAAACCTTGATTTTGATTCTGAAGATCTTGATTATGACCTTCAATAGTTTGGAGACGTTCCTGTTGTTGTTGATATTGATCATTATGCTGATGATGAAGTTGTTGAAGTTGTTGAAGTTGTTGTTGAAGAAAATTATTTTGCTGTTGCAATTCATCATTCGCTTGTTGTAAGGAAGCATTCTTTTCCTTCATATCCACTGATTCTTTCTTAAATATTAATCCCATCATGGTAGCTCGAGCCTTATAAAATTTATAACCGCTAAATAGACAATCATTACCATATTGAAGTTGGGCTAAAGCTTGTTGTGGAAGTGAATATAACGAACTATCGGAAACATTCAAAATTTCATTAAAAGTAGGAGGATGCTTCACAGGAGATATTTGATCGAGAATATCACTCTTAGACCATGCATCCAGAGTTTCATCCAAAGGAATCGCACTAAGTGAATTCCGAAATCGAGACATGAAGCCAGAATCAGATTTGATACTCTCAGGATCTGCTGAAACATTCCAAAGTCCCTGAGAAAGAAACCATTTGTAGGCTTCATCTTCATCACCAACTAAATTAAAACCTTCACGAGAGATTTGATCGGAAACGGACTTCAAAGTAGAAGGGTCGACACTTGGAATTGTAGTATCGACCTCAACAGCAACAGAAGTAGATCGAACCAAATCATCGGAAGGTGCGATCGATTCTAGAATTACTCCAGTAGTCTCTTCGACTTCAGAAGGGATCGAAACATCAGGAACGATCATATTAGAAGGAGGAGAGGTTTCTTTTTCAGTATGATCAATAACATTCATTTCTTCAACAACAGGGGTGTTGGCTCCAACAATCATATTTTCCACGTCATCAATCGGATTCATTTCAGCATTATCTTTTTCCGACGAAATCTCTTTTTCAACATGAGTTACTTCATTCACTACATCAACAATATCTTCATCAATAACAATATCATCTCCTTCTTCTTGAGGAAGACCAGAAAAAGTTTCCAATGCACCATTATCAGGTACAGGGGAATCAAGCACGAAATCAAAAGGTAGTGGAGAAACGATGTTATAAAAATTGGATGAAATACCAGAAGGAGGTGCAACAGTAGGATCGGATCGTTCCGATACCACAATTTCTGCTGGCATCGAGGAAACCGGAATAACATCGATAGGATCAGACTGATCCAATGGAAGAGCAACAATCGAGCTTCCTTCTCCCTTATTCAAACTTGAAGCCGTCTCTCCTACAACCTCAGTTGAGAGTTCAAGAGTTCTGGGCTTTTTCTGCTTCTTCTCTGCTGTGAGAATTAATTTTCGTTTTCCTTTACCCTCAACTGCGGGTTCGATCGTTTGTTCATTCTCGACGATCTGTCTATTCTCGACGATTTTAATACCGCGATCAGGTGGAGGAAGGGGGATTCCGATATCCAAAAAAGGATCGACCTGGAATTAAAAAAAAAAAAAAAAAGTAAAGTAAAAACATTTAAAGAAGACATTAAAGATCGATACACTATATCTAAAAATAATGATATCAATTAAGAATTTCGAACCTTGAAGTCAAATTTATAATCATCAAAGTTCAATTTCCAGGGGCAATAGTTCGGGAAACAATTGCGAAGATGCTGAATTTCACTAGTAGGAATGTCACCGTATACCCAAGGTCCCTCAATCAGAATAGGGGTGCGATACCATTTATAATCATGTTCTCGACGAATTCTCTCGTTCGAAGGAAAGTCAGCATTGGTATATTGAGCTACCTTGATTCTGGGGTCATCAACTTCTCGAAGTAGAGGAAACCTTTGGGAGCATTTGCGAACAGGACTCACACTCCATTTAACATAATTTTTAACAGTAATACCATCACCATAAGTATTCTGGAAATTCTCAGGCGTATAATGAACACGTTCTGAAAGATCGGGACATAACAGGTAAGACGGGTACGACCCTCACTGCGAAGGGTGCATTCATCGAGAATTCGCCACCAATTGCCATTATACTGTGTGATAGATCGAAGTTGAGTATGTGGAGCCCTGCTGCGAGTAGCAAGAACTCTGAACTGGAAAGGGTTGTTCTTTTCATACAGAGGGAGATGAAGACCAGCTTCCAAGGCACCAACAGAAATTAATAATCTATGATGGCTATATTGAAATTTTCTCATCAAATCGAAGGTCATCATATCGGAAGCACAATCAACAAAAGAAACCTTAAATCCTTGAAGATTATGTCTTCTTTTAAATTCTTCAATATCCATAGATCGATAGCTATAAGATGACATTGATCGCTTACTCTTGGGGGCAACATTAGGGACATCGGGAGAAGAATCCCGTACGGTACGAGGTACAGCAGGAGAAGGAGTAGCAAGAGATAAATCTCGACGAGAAACAGCATATCGAGATGAAGAAGACCTACTTGATCTCCTGTTTTCACCTTGATTGCTGGCTGCATCAGATTTTCTTGGAGACATATTGAAGATCTGAGCAAAAAGAAACAAAAGAAAGAAAAAATTAATATATGAAGAAATTACCTAGCAATAATTACAGTGTAAAAAAGGGCCTTTTCATTCATACATAACCTGAGAATCACAATCTTTTTACTACACCGATAAACCCTCAGCCATGAAAAGAAAATTTTGAATCAAGAAAAATAAAATTACTTACATGAAGAAAAGAAGTTAACAATGGTCAAATTGAAGTAGAGAAGAAACCAATTAACGAGAACAGAGCTCCTGAGTAGTGGGAAGATTTGAAAAGTTTAAGGAAGACAAAGTGCAATAACTAAAAAAGAAAAAAGAGACAGCAGAAAGATACAGGATATTTAAAGAAGAAGAATAGTAACCGCCACAAGATGGGAG
>JAJJMC010020822.1:1693-13350 GCA_023531435.1 Papaver californicum | reverse complement strand
TTTGTGAGCTGTCAGAAACTACCCAGTCATCTATGAGTTGTTATGAGTTGTATGGTTCATGTTAGCATATCTTGTAATTCATGTTAGCATCCTTCTGTTAGTTCAGTAAATAGAATATAAAAGACAATAACAAATTGTAATCAGATAAGTAGAATATTTTCATTAATAAAAAGTACTGTGAACATTTTCTCTATCACAAGTGACAGCATGATGGTGTAGCAGAGGACGTTGTTTGAGAGAAGAGAAGAAAGGAAGAACTCGACCTAACCTTTGCAGGTGATCGCTACTGTTTGAATATTTGTATATCCAAGCAATATTAAGTAATATGGTTATATGATAATATTAAAAAATATAAGTGGATGGGTATTGTTCACTCTTAATTAAATAGGGAGTTTTGATCATCGTTTAACGTGGGGTACGATTGAGTTAGTCCTTTAAAGGAGTAGATTTTTCTTTTTTTTCTTTTTTCTTTTTAGCGTATTTGGCAAAACCATCTACTTATTGAATGTCCGTTCTCCAGACTCATTGAATCTACGTTCTCCAGATCAGTATGGTTTGTTTACTACACTCCATTCTTCCGATCATCCTGCCGGTCACACAACAACATAAGTCACATGACAATACAACCTCATCGTACTACCACTACAGTTGCTCGATGGTCTCTCCTTTTCTAAACATTAGGTTAAAGTCAATATTGGGGCCTCGACTTTTTAATAACGTCATGCAAGGGGGCGGAGACAACATAGTACAAGGGTGTGTACTTGCACACCCGACCAGTTGTCTCCTAAGCCCAATTTAAAGTTGTTTTTTTTAATCTAAGCCCATTTATATTACCATTTTTGTTTCTTTGCACCCCCTAGCCCAGCTCGTTCAATGTAAAAGCAAGTTTTTACACCCCCAACCTAGAAATCTTGGCTCTGCCCTATACTAATAAGATCTGATATAAGTGCATTTGGAGGAGGAAATGCTTCACAATAAAATCCAGAAATATAAGTCAAGCTGAAATGGAAGGAGTTCTGGAAGCTTGTATATGGGCTCAAAGTTTACAACCGCGTAAATATCTTTTTAAAACAGATAACAAAGTAATATCAGATTTTTTGAATGGTTTTGGTTGTGCTATTAATCGGCAGGATTAATATATGTTACAAATATGTAAAAAAAAAATCTTTATAGTTACCTTTACCTTTTTTTTGTAATGGTATATGTACCTAGGTCTAAAAACAGGGTTGTTGACTACCTTGCCAAGCATGCTAGGTTATTGTTTAATATAAGCCAGGTATAGCATCAAACTTCTACAACTTTCAGAATGATGTAAGAACTTCATATGTATATATATATAATATTTTATTTTATTTTTTTTAAAGGCTATAGCTCAAGTTTCCAGTTATGCAAAGTTTCGTGATGAGGTAAGAGCAAACACCATGGTCACCCTTTTATTGGTTATGATAAAAATTTGTAGTCGAAGCAATGATGGAAAGAAAAGAATGTTACAGTGATTGGTTATATGGTGACGATTTTTGGGTCCACCATCCAAAAATCTACTTTATGGATAGTCAGAAACTGAGTTTTCACATCGGAAATGATAGATCTCCCGTAGGGAACTCCTGAAAAATCTCCCGAGTGAGAAAAAAAAAACGGGCCCACATCCACTGCTACATCACAATGCTAGAGAGTTATATATTCGTCCGTCAAATCCTTTTTTGGAAGAAAACATGGTTGAAAACGCGGTTGAAAACTACGATGTGTCTAGAATTACTCTTTTTGTATCATATAAATATTGAGTTTCCGCCCGCTAAGGCTCGACATCTTACTAGATTGTAGACGAATTTTCCACCATGATAGTTGTTAGCTAAAACCAAAAGAAACATCTCTTTATGATGTTTGCTTTAATAATAATATTGTAAAAATATTATTTTGTTATGGTAATAAAATAATATTATTAAATTAGTCATATAAAAATGAAAATACTTGTGTCAACAATCAACTAGTGTACAAAAATTGTATACTTTAAAATTTTATTTTAAAATTTTTGTTTATTTCTACGCGGAACAAATGTATAAAATGATTATTCAGAACTTAAGACTACACAACGTGTCAGTTTTAAATGGTGGTAATAACGGGTGATAATTTTCTCTTACTAGGTAAAAATAGTTATATATACTAGATATCACCTGGGGCTCGACCTTTTTATGGTATCCAATTTTTTCGGATGGTGAAGTTGAATATTCTGAATATCTTAAGGTAAATTTTATTTGACGGAATCTATGACTTGTTGTAATTGATCAAGTCGATAAAGTAAGGAACACACTTCTTGATTTGGTATGCATACTTGCCTAGTACTTGGGCTTATTCATTAACTTGAGTGTTTTGTTTGCATAATGTACGTAACAGGGGGCGGAGTCAGTCCGTGGTAAGGGTAGACATTTGCCTACCATACTGGGATGGCTCCCAAGCCCATTTTTATCTATCCCAAGCTCGTTGTTGGATTTTTTTCTATCCCAAGATCTTTTTTTATCTATCTTCTTAAAATTAGCCTTCCCGTAGGATATTTTCTGGCTCCACCCCTGCTACCTAAGAAGTTGAAAGCTAGTGGTACCGAGAATATTCATGTCTCGAATTTGCAAACAATTATCCAAGTTGTCCCTCTGCCCATTAGAGTTTTTGCTGGTACAAATAGCAACCGAAATATTATTAATTCCTTTGATGATGAACCGTATGAAGATAATGTTTAAATTTTAGCCTTGGGAACCTGGGTTTGAACCTTACTACCTGTAAGATGACTCCATATGAGTTGATTACTCATGCACTTATAGTTCTCAACGAGGTTAAGAGTTCTTGAGTTTTATCTTCTGAGTTGAAGGATCAAGAAGAACATCTTTTCGACAAAAGTCTTTTGGATTCTCCGAGGGTAACTGAGGATTTCACTCTCGATTCCAGTGACGTGCTAACTACAAAACATATCAATCCTTCTAACGTACATCCTTCCTTTAACTACCAAACTATAACTACTAAAAATTTAATAGTTAAACTCAACCCAATCTAATGATCAAAAGTTTAATAGCAATGCAATAAACAAACATACACGCAAACAAAGTAAATCACTAAGTTACAAAACAAATAAGTATTTACATGGTTTAATATTAAAACCTACGTCCACATGGGTTTGAGAGATAATTTCACTACGATCCAAAAGAGATTATAAGTGTTTGTCGACTTTGTATTCCCACTAACAATATGAGTTACATGATTTAGACACAAAATTATCTTTACATAGTTCATAGCTCTTAAGAATATTTTCCAACCCATAGCCTAATATTTCAGCTTCTTATTAATTTATATACCTCGGTCTCCACGAGTCTCTGTATCGATTTGATCATGTACCATTTTCCAACCCATAACCTAATATTTCAGCTTCTTATTAATTTATATTCCTCTGGATCCACGAGTCTCTGTATTGATTTGATCATGTACCTTTTACATTTAATAACTGAACAAGTATTGCACATCTCCGAGATGATTCTTCCACATCTTCCCAACTTCCTTGTGAAATTACCATGACGAAGTTGAGTAGTCGTCTACTCAAAAGAAACAAGTAATTTAGAGCCCTTGATTCGATGATTCATGGTCTTCCTAATATTTTTGTCTCTAACTGTCTGATAATTATAATTAGAGCAATGTTTGGTTGAACCAACAGATGTTGGTATGTCAAGTATGGTATAATTGTCAACGTTAGATGAAAAAAATATATCTTATGATTATATAAGTCAAACTTCGTACAATTTAGGTTTTAGGGTCTATGTTTAAGACATCATCATGCATTTATCCACTTGAAGATTAAAGATTTGAAAACGAATAACGGAGAAGATTCCATTTCATCGTGCTTCTCCTTGAGAGCTATCTAGATCTTTTTATATCTATTTATGTGAATTGGTTATGCCTTACTTGGTATAAAACTGTATTGATTATTGGATCAATGATATAAGGAATTGGGATTGCTAAGTAAACGACTTGTTAAACCAAGTTCAATATACAAAGAGTTGCGTAAGAGGAGTGTTTTTATTCACGCCCAACAATTGGTTCTGAAACCATATATACCTAAGCCATTTGGCAACGCATTTCCTAACTGATGTCCAACAGACGTAAGTATCACGCTATGGTTCTAAAATCCTACTTTAAGGTTCCAAAACTAAGTCGAAAATTTCTATATACGTGTAAACATTTCTTCAATATGTTTTTATAAAGACAAAACACCTAGAGTAGGTATTTGTCTATCCATCTCCACATAAGAGCTTGATCGTAGTCATAGGTCCCCATGTAAGTTCATAAACCACAGTCATAAGTCCGTATATAAGAGGGACTAGAAGGTATAGGTTCCAGAGATAACTAATTTGTAACCGAGTAAGTAGTCCAGCCTTGTAACACTATATTGTTGAGGGGTCTGTCCTTGGGATGCATATAAATTATATGGCACTTAACCTTCAAGTTAAAGCCCCTGGCCTCGAGCCTCTCATAAATAAATCTTTTGTCTCTTTATTGGTGTGTTATCTTAATAATAATTATGTACTTGGTGTGGTTGTTAGGTTTTTAGCAACCTCATTTTTGCATTGACGAAGGAGAAAGAAAATTATACGAAATCAAAAGTCACGTAGGGATCTCTCAAATCCTTTAGGAGAGAACTGCTTCATGAACACAAAATTAGATTTGTGATATTTTCGGGACGTGAAGTACTTAAGCTCCCTTTAGAAAACCAACTAGAAAAAATCCAAGAAAAAAATTTCAATGTTTCCATTTTTAGTCACTAAATTAGCCTCTCTTCGTACAGATCCAGAGCTCTATGTCTCATTTGAAACACATACATCATCACCGAGCAAACCACCATAATCCACTTGAACAAAATACTATTTTCTAGCCATATAAAGTTATAATTCAAGTTCTATCCATTTCAAATATATCATCACCAAAATTCTCAAAAACATCCCCCTACCATATACCCAACACTGAAACCAGGAATCCAGAGTATGCATCTGCTACTAGATACACATAGGCGAAGCTGTTTAAAAAGAAGACACACCGCTAACATTACAGAAGGAGACCACAAAGCAGATGCAACAACAATCCACGACATTAATTTCTTCCCCGAAGAGAATAACGCCGCTGAACCACCAACATCCCATAAACCAACAATACAACATGAAGTTCGTGTAAGAATGTTTGTGCATCGTTTAACCTGAAAGAAAAAAAAGATATGATAATCCCCCCAAATAGTTCGAAGAACATATAGTCATTTTGATATTTTTAAAAATCTTAATTGACTACCTGTAATAATAATTTTTCTTTTCTACATGGACTTAATCATAACTTATTTGGTTATTGTTATTATTATTATTATAATTATTATTTTAATTTTTAATCTTTAAAAAAAACAAAGTCTCTCAAAGTATCATATATTTAGGAGAGTTTTTTTTTTAAACCTTTTATAGTATATTTTAACATAAAAGTTTTTAAAAATCCCTCAAAAATTTAAATCAATGATTTTAAAACCTATATCCAATAACAAAAAATACTAAAGACTTTTAGAAAGTCCCTATCTAATAACAGAAACTCTCAAAGATTTTGAGACTCTTTATCAATTAACAAAAGATGTCTCTATAATTATCTGTAAATCCAAGTTCACTAACCACTTATACAGTAGTTCTCTCCGGTATCCACTGTTTGTGGGGCCAGAAATTCTTAAAGTCCCGCCACTGATAAATTCTCCGATCTACGCGCCACTTCTTAAGCGCAACTCTCTTGGAAGGTGAAATCTTATTTGGAATGTCGATTTTCCGATCCATGGAATTCCAATCAAATATGATCTCGTTTTCAAGATCTCAACCTGAAACCTTCGTTCCAGAACCTATTAACTCACGTAAACCTTATCGAGAAACCCTAGATTTTCAATTTGGGGAAAATATGGAAGATAATTCAGTAAACCTAGATTTCCAATTTGGGCAAAGTATGGAAAATAATTCAGAAACCTTAAAAGAAACTCTCAACTCTGAAACTCAATCACCTCTTTTTGATGAATCCTTTTTCAATCTCAATGCAACTCCTTTAACAACTAAACACCCTGAAAATTCAATGTCCAAAACGGATAATCCAGTTGATGAGGGGGATTTACAAACGCCAACAACAGTGGTTACTGATGCGAACTCGAACGAGTCTTCAGCAAAGTCTAACTCTTCAAAGAAGCCGCGGAGAAGAGGAAAGGAGAGTAAGGTGAAAATAGGGTTAATTGAAGGGCCTGATCTACCCGACTGGTTACCACAAGGATGGCAGTTGGAGAGAAAAAAGAGGGAAAATGGTGTCAATACTGGAATGATCGAGACGGTAAAATTTTACTACGATTATGGTTTTGACAAAGTTTTGAAATTTATGTGATTTGTTTGCTCAATTTCTAAGTATATTATCTGCCTTGATTAGGTTATTGCAATGACATTGCTTTTTCGTACGAGTGGTTCTTAGTCAACTGTCACTTTGATGTGTAGTGTGGTTGCACCACGGTTAACTGTACTTGTTGGATCGTTTTTTTATTTTCTTTACTTAAGCTTTATTATTGGTTGTGTCTTTTCTATTTGTGCAGTTTTACTATGATCCAGAAAAAGGTCGGCAATTTAGGTCGAAAAGTGAAGTCCTTTTATTTCTGGAATCAGGGATACATAGAAGGAGAAAATCAGCCCAAAAGCAAATCCTAGCTGAGGTACAAGTGAGCTTCTATAGAACTTCTCGTCGGCCAAAATTTACATATGAGATTCGTCTGTTGAATGATATTGATGTGTTTGTATGTATGTCTCTCTTGTAGCCTACAGATAACTTCAATACTCCTACACAAGCAAGAGCTACTACGTCAAAGAGTTACATCGACAACCAGCCGCATGTTTCAAGTATAGATGCTAATGGATCAGCAAATCTGAACCCAGATATTGGTAATGAAGCTGTGCTAGAACAAACCATGGAGGATCAGAATGCAGGTTAGGTCAATTATCGTTTGATTCCTTTAGATGTTAGGTCGATTTCACGAGGTTGATTGTTGTTTATTTTGCGTTCGACAAACTTCATTACTCCAATTTAGCGCAGTTCAAATGTAACCAACTCGTAACTGATTAACTCAAATATCCATGTTCCTAAGACTTCAATGGCCAATCCTCATGGAGTTCCATTATCTCATTCTGTTCAAAAATGTGAATCCTTTTTTTAATCCCAATTCTGTCTCTGCAACTCTAGATAACGAAGACAAAGTCAAACACGATAATCTGGAGGATGGAATTTTACAGACACCAGCAACACCTACGGTTGCGATTGAATCTTTAGCTAAGGCCAAGTCTGTAAAGTCGTGGCGGAGGAGTGGTGCTGTGGGAACTAGTTTGAAATTAGGGATGATTGAAGGGGCAGATCTGCCTGAATGGTTGCCTCAGGGTTGGAAAATGGAGCGTAAAGTCCGACAAAATGGTGCTTCTGCTGGAATGATTGATGCGGTAATTTGATTATTCATCTACTAAATTTACTTATTTTTTGAGATTCTTACATCTTCATTTAGATCATGTGCTCGAGTTTTTACATCTCTTCTTGACCATGTTTGCATCTTCATAACCCATAATAAGGGTATGATTTCAAAGCATCTTGTGCAACAAACACGTTTGCTTTGAAGGCCACATCATGGTTGTTTTTTTGACTAATTGGTTCTCTCTTTTCCGTGGGTTTTCAAAAAAAAAAAGGTGCGGATGTCCTGTTTTGTTAAGTAAGTTCTCCGTTTTTTGAAGGGTCAAACAAAAGTTAACACCACCCGTGGTGTTGATTTTTCATTTAACTAACATCAGATGGATTACAAGAAGACAAGTCTATTGTGCCATACTTCCATATCTTTCCTTTCAGTATCACTTTACATACTTTCCAATGCATCCTCTGTCTCACTTCCTACTGCAACATCCGAAGTACGTAATATCTTTTAACCAAGTCCCACATTCACCAATTTTCTTGTGTGTAGCACTACTAGCACATGAAAATATTTTTGTTTTCGTCCATCATGTGCAGAGATAAATCGCATGAGATTGTTTTTTGATTGTTTATGTTATTTCCATTTTCTACAGTTCTCACTTCATTCCTCTTTGAGGAAACAGAATCTTTCCATAATACACGTCTAATATACATCTCATTAAAGTTGCATTCAACAGTTCTCACTTCATGCCTCTTTGAGAATTCAAGTTTTACATAGTACGCTTTTTTCAAATAAGAAACAGAATCTTTCCTTAAAAAACGTCTAATATTTATCTCATTAAAGTTGCATTCTAGATAAAGAAAAAGAAACATAATAAGCAAGCAAATTTTGTTTTGGGTATTCTTTTACATTCCTCAGGCTTTCTTTCTCTCTCACACACATTCCTTCCCTTCAATTGATTCTTAATGCGGCCAACCTTGCTTACCATCCTTTTGGGTCATCATAGATGTGTGTTGCTTATGCCATTCTGCTGGCCGCATTTTTTTCTTTTCTTTTTTGACCACATTATTTATTTTGCTCTTTAGGTTTACACCGATCCAGAAAAGGGCCGCAAATTCTGGTCGAAGGTTGGCGTCCTTCGTTATCTGGAGACAGGAACAGGCCGAATACGCCCAAAAAGACCGAAGGTAAATCTTATTGACACATCAGTGAGCTCCTTAAAGAATTTCGTGTCAGTTAGAATTCCAGATGAAATTTACCTGCTGAATGGTTATTAATTGTATTTACGTGTATTGCTTTGTAGCCTTCAAATCCTTCGACACAAAGGAGACCTTCTTCAAAGAGAAGGAAGAAGACAACAACAACAACTGACTTTACTGACCAGGCAGAATTTGGGTCACAAGTTCAAAATTTAGATGCTGATGGTTTTGGATCTCTGAACCCCACTGGTTGGTGGTGATACTGTGACAGCACAAACAATGCACAACTGGGATGCAGATTTTACCATCACAGAAGTTGGTAAATCATTTCAAAGGTATCTGGTTGTTTTAAATTCCTTTTCTCTGAAGTCAAACAGGGTCTACAAAAATTGATTATATGCCTCCATGAGATGATGTGATAAATGATTTTGGATATTTTGCAGTTGACCCTGGAGTAATCGCTCTAGGATAAGATGAAAGAACATAGTGAAGAAACTAATAGGATTATCTTTGAGAGAGAGAGAGAGAGAGAGATCAATAAGAAGGGCAGCTCTATTTAGAGTGGAGCTTTAGTTTTTAGTTTGCTTGTTCTTACCAGAGAGCTAGGGCCTTTAGTAGGAGTAAATGGGAAATGTGAATATAGCAGCATAGCAAGTACAAATGTACCTTCCTACTTTAATTAGGAGAGGGATGGAATGGTAAATGTACTTTTAAGTTTTAAAAAAATGCGTTTAGAAACTGGTCTGTATAACAACCTAGAGATCATCTAGGTATGCTTCCTAGCTTATCACTAGGCAGACCCTTGGCCTTCTTTCTTGAATTCACTCCTTTAATTTGAATATTATATACCCAAGGTTCAACACCAATAAATCAATGATGGACATGATCCGTTTTATTAACTTATCGGCCACCTTTGGAGGGATGGCAGTCTCTCTTGGTAGTGAGAGCCAAGTACTAAAATCAACCACCAAGGTCCACCTGACCATTATAGAAAACAGACGCAAATCAATCACTACCCACGAAAGTTCCATATATATAAGGCTAATATTCTTCAGAAAACTATAGAGCTATGAAATACTGAAAGCGATTACATAAGAGAGTACCATTAACATTTTGTTTGATCTAATCAAAAATCATATGATGTAATACATCTATTCAAAGAAATGAAGAGATAACGAGATATATTTTTTTTATGACAGAATAGAACAGTGGTCCCTAGATTACATCCACTCTTTCAAATAGGAGTTTGTTTGACAATCACGGGGTTCAAACCCCTACCTTTCCAATGGGAGGGAGCATGAGAGCCATCCGACCGCTTGATGGTTTTCTGAGATAACGAGATATAACACACACTTAAAGAATATTCATGGGGGCGTTTTTTGATAGGGGTATGAAGGATAAATCATATGTTAATAATTGTATTTTCTATTAACCGTTTCCAACCAATTTTGTTTTCAAATATGTAAAAAGAAATTATTTTTAGAAATAAAATTGAGTTATTCTTTAATCTTTTATATATTTTGAAACAAAATTTGTTAGAAATAATTAATAGAAAAGACAATTGTCAACATATTATTTATCCCCCATGCTCCCATTAAAAACGCCTCCATCAAAAAATTACGATTATAAAGATAGACTTATAATGCGAAAATGTAAAAACAGTTGATACCGAGGTTTGTCAACTGGAAACTACTTATAGTAGAAAAATCCAGGGACCTAACCCAGAAATATGCACTAACTGTGTTAAGCAATTACAACTTTCTACTATCAAAATTCGGGATCATGGGTGAAATTGAGACTGACCAACCAACCAACCAGTTACCCCTTGTAGCAGTGTTTGTTGCACCTTCAACCTTTTGAGATAAAGAACGTGAATCTCCTAATACATGTGTATTAGTGCGTATGAGTTCATTATTTGGTTGTTGCTTGACCGATATGTTTATTCAATCCTCAAGCTTTTATTTTTTTTCAAATAGGTATCCTTATTACCACTTGTAGTACCTCTCAACCTTTGTAAAGAACATAAAATATTATGGCTTAAATAAATTTATTAATGATTATAAAAAACTTTTCTAAATGTTATCAAGTGTTTTGAAACTTTTTCAGAATAAATCTCTTTATGTTTAACCAAGTTAATGGTATTATCCATGAACTTAGTTGTAATCACACATAAGGTTATATTCCTATGCCTAACAGGAAAGGTTATTGTCCTCAATACTTCGTGTAGAGAACCTTAATTCCCTTTTTACAAGTTCAATTAGGTTTATAGAGATAACTTGTATTAGTTCTTCAAATACATTCTATAATATATTTTAAATACGTCTAGAAAGTTTTTATCTCCATGTTTCCTAGATAACTAGGAATCCCTGAAAATACTTTTAGACTGTTATTGGATGGTATTACATCAGAAGAGAAGGCTTTAGCATAAACAAAAACTTACGTCTATAGAGTTTTCCTATCGAATTAGGTTTTGCCAAACCTTTGTTGGTTCTACCTAAATAGATGTAACTCTATTATCAATAATATTCATACTATGATAGAGATTACTTGTGTTTCTCGTTTCCCATAGCATTCTTCATAGTTTTTCCATTCATTCTGAAGATTAAAAGGGTTGGAGGACGACCTTCAATCCAACTACCACACAAGCTGTATAAGGGATGAATTCTAAAGATGCATAAGTTCCTTTATTTATAGCTTTCGACTAAGGATTTAATTTGCTTAGTTTTCAAGATAAGTAACAAAGCTAAGTAAATTCAAAGAATACAATAATGATATTTATGTATTGTTTCTTAACTTAACACTTATCTAAATTTTCTAGGATTATATTATCATAGATAACTCCTTGTATTAATAACAAAAAATTGTTACCAATATGGTTAATCCTAAAATCTAAGTTTCGTTGTAAATTAATTCTTTGGTGGATTCCACCACTCTTACACCCCTCTTACACCACCACCTTATCATCTCCCCTTCCACCTCTTCAC
>JAJJMC010020821.1:148001-159367 GCA_023531435.1 Papaver californicum | reverse complement strand
GTTGATCCCGATTATCGTACCAGCGAAAATCACACCAAAAGTGTGTACTAAACAAAGCTGTTGTAAATTCCCAGTGCCACTCGTCACCTTGATGGAGCGAACGTTGACCTAGATCGTCATCGTAGGACAAGCAATGCATATCCAGCGAAACTTCATAACCTTCAATATCATTTTGTATTTGCACTTTGGTCGATGAACATTTGGAAACTAGCAGCAGAACTGAAAACAATAGCAACAACAACGGACTTGTATTGCCATACCTATTACTACCCATTCTTTAATATATGGAAGTGAAGGTTTAATTTCTCCTATACAGGAGGAGATACAGAATGAGTATATATATATATATATATACCTAAGATTACAACCCATTCATATATGGTTGATCCTCAGCATGTATTTTATATCCTAAAATAGGCGCTCTAATAAGGAAATACACAGGCTAATTATCTATAAGGCAGTATAAAAAATAAATTTAGAAAAAATAAATTTAAAAAAAATAAATCTCCATATATATATTTTATCAATAATTTTCTTTACATTTATAGAAAACTGTAATATTACAACATTATATCCAAATTTAACATTTTCCTTTTATTAACAAAATTATTATTCTAGAGAAATATATTTATTATGTCTTTATATTTTCATCCTTTATTTTATTTTCATCGATGTAATGGTAAATGATATATTATCTTACTATAATAAAAGGACCCTTTTCACTGCTTGCGAAGGAAAGGAGTCACAGTACTAACTTTTCATTTAGCCCAATTGATTTCAAAAGCAACATTAATTTGACATTCATTTGACATTCATTTTATTAACCAAATCGTCGTTTTGGAGATATATACATATAATATATTCGGAACGCGATTATCAATTGTGAGGTCAATGCATACTTAGATTAATTTAAGTTTGAAACTCGTTAACATCCCGATAAAGAGATTTATTATTTTTTATACTTGCAGGTAGCATATATCTTTTTATACAGTTTAAATAAAAAACAAATTAAAATCAAGCTACGGCTTATACGACAAGTTGGGCCCATAATTACTAGACAACTCTCGATAGTTACAAGTACCGTGAAGGTCACTAACGTAACTAGAAACACTCATGTGAAAGTGTTTCATCTTGTATGATATATTGTGCCGGCTCCTGTTTATATTTATGGGTCGTGGACATTTCAGGTGATGTATTTGGCAACACAGTCGGTACAATAAGGATGCAAGCATCCAATGATCTCCATGCTCTTAAAATTCTGTTCCATTGGAACTATTTCTTGGCATATCTCGCATGTGAAAACTCTCTTTTCTGTTGCCATTGTGACTTGCTGAAGTGAGTTGTTATGAGTTTTGCCATTGATGCATTTCTTCCATGTTCTTGGTGGGAGATTTCTTTGATGAAAAGTCTAATAAGAATATGGCAGCAAATTGGGCCCATTTAAATTGTTACTGGACCTTCATTCCGTGCAGAATATTTATGTGAAATCCCTTGTGATGAAACTAATCTGTCACTGATTTAAAAATTTGGATGCAGTGATTTATGAAATCCATAATCTAGATCAAGCCACGTTTATTAGAACCAGAGAACCGAACACTCAAAATACATTATGACCAGATGTTTAATCAGCAGTAAGAAAACATGACAAGGCAATTACGCGAAACCTACATAAGATGAGCTGAATACAGAAAAGCATATCTCTAGATAGCATTTATCAAATTAAACTCTGTATAACATATGCAACAAGGTTAGAATGAGAAAAGAAGAAAAATTAATGAAAAATAAAAAAACAAATAATAATCATTTATTTAATTTTCATCATTAATAATTTAAGACTTACTAAATAGTGAGGTAGCAATTTAAAGTAAAAACACATTAGAATAAAACTTTATTCAACATGCCATTCACCTCTTTTCTGCCAGAAATTTTTATCTCGGCGTAAAATCCATCTTTACGAGCAGACCACTGGCAATCACCTTGGCAAAAAGTAAAGAACTTGTGGTGGAACATAAAACCTTTATCGAAAACAACAAAACTGCCGTTATTCCAATGATATTGTTCATTATCGTACCAACGAAAATCACACCAAAAGTGTGTGGTAAATATAGATGTTGTAAATTCTCAGTGCCACTCATCGCCTTTATGGAGCATACGTTGACCTAGATCGTCGTCGAATGACTTGCAGTGCATATCCAGCGAAGCTTCATAAACATCGATATCATTCTGTATATGCACTACCGTCGAAGAACATTTGGAAACTAGCAGCACAACTGAAAACAGCAACAACAAGCTTATATCGCGATACCCCATTTTTTAAAATATAGAAGTGAAGGTTTTTCGTATATAAGAGGAGATACAGAGTTACAGTATATATATATATATACACTTAAGATTACAGTGTTCATTCGATCACCATTCATTTATGTTGAGAATCCTGTAAGATTTGTTTCCTTATTACTAAGCCTATTGTAGGATAATATTTTTTTCATTTACCAAATAGTCGTTTTGGAGACATATACATACAATATATTTCGAATCTGGGTGTAATTGTGACGTTAATACATGCATCAAATGAAAACACTACTGCAATGACGTGAGTTTAAAACTCGTCGGCATCGGAGTATAGAGATGTTTCTTTCTCTTCATAGCTGCCTGGTTAAAAAAAACAAAAGAAAAAACAGCAAATTAGAATCAAGCTCTGGGCTATACAACAAGTTAGGCCTATATAAAATGGTAATACTAATTGGGAAATCATTCGGAACAGAAACACTCATGTGAAATTGTTGCATCTTGCATGATACAGTTGTGCCGGCTCCTGTTTATACTTGTGTGTCGTGGACATGTCAGGTGATGTATTTTGATACAGTAAGGATGCAAGCATCCAATGATCTCCATGCTCTTAAAGGTTATCTACTCTTCTTATCAAACATGGGGGGCTGGGTATTTACACAATAAATGAGACTAGGCAGTATTGTTATTAGCTTCTTGTCTACAAACCAACTCCCAACAAGATATTATACTGCGTTATTCTGGTGTTCTGGTCTGAGTCTAAATTTTGAGCATGCACTACAACATTATAACCAGGGATGTAGCTCTGATTCCATTAAGCATTAACGATATTGCCCCCTACTCTATAAGTTCCTTGGCAATTAAATATTTTGATGCAGTGAAAAAAGAGGTGCACACTCGTTTTGATATGTCTGAAATTTAGTTTTTTGGCAGTGTAACAGAACCAAACATATACAAGACTACTTGTTGGTCGTTCCTATTGATAGGCTTAATAAGAAAATCGGGCCAACGAAGTTTAGTGTTGGGTTACGATACAGTCTTGGAATCCCTCTTTTCAAAGAAAGAGGTATATGTTCCTTCTAGGAAGATGGTTATTTTTGATGATCATGCTTTGCATTGTGCTCATAAGGTTAGTCTTACGTTCAGACTTGTATGTGACACATTCAGACTTGTATGTGACACATTTGCTGATATGTGTTATTGTGCAGTCATTTCTAAATTAAATAATTATTTCTCTAAAATCAAATTTAGAGAAAATAAATCTCTATATATTTTATCAATAATTTTCTTTACATTAGAAAACTGTAATATTACAACATTATATCCAAATTTAACATTTTCCTTTTATTAACAAAATTGTTATTTTAGAGAAATATATTTATTACATCTTTAAATTTCTGTCCTATACTCTATTTTCGTCGGTATAGTGATAAATGATACATACTATCTCGCTATAATAAAAAGATCCTTTTCACTACTTGCAAACGAATAATGGAGTCAAAGTACTAACTTTCCATTCATCACAATTGATTTCCAAAGCAACATTAACTTTTCATTAACCAAATCGTCGTTTTGGAGATATATACATATAATATATTCGGAACTCGAGTATCAATTCTGAGATTAATATATGCATCAAACTATAACACTACTAAAATAACCTAAGTTTGAAATTCGTTAACATCCAGGTAGGAAGGATTTTTTATTTTTTACCTACCTAACTGAGCTTGCAGGTAGCAGAAATCATTTTATATAGGCTAAATAAAAAGCAAATTAAAATCAAGTTGGGCCCAGATAAAATGGTAATTGGGAATTCATTCGGCACACTCGCAGAAACACTAATGTGAAAGTGTTTCATCTTGTATGATACAGTTGTGCCGGCTCCTGTTTATACTTACGGGTCGTGGACATTTCAGGTGATGTATTTGACAACACAGTCGGTACAATAAGGATGCAAGTATCCAATGATCTTCATACTCTTAAAAATGATAGTAATATTTTTCTAGAAACGAAAAAAAGTATATATCTAGATAGCATTTATTAAATTAATCTCTATATAACATATGCAACAAGCTTAGATTCAAATGAAAAATAAAAAAGATTAATGAAAAATAAAAAACCAAATCTAGTGCTAATTTCCAAAATAATAATTATTTATTTAATTTTCATCGTTAATAATCTAAGACTTACTAAATAGTGAGGTAGCAATTTAGAATAAAAACAAATTTAGACGAATCGTATAAACTTATTCAACATGCCAATCACCTTTTTTCTGCCAGAAACTTTTATCTCGACGATATAAATAAAATCCATCTCTACGAGCTGACCACTGGCAATCATTTTGGCAAAAACCAAAGAAATTGTAGTTGAACAAACCTTTATCAAAAACAACAAAAGTGCCGTTATTCCAATGATACTGTGCATTATCGTACCAACGAAAATCACACCAAAAGTGTGTGACAAATACAGATTCTTTAAATTCCCAGTGCCACTCATCGCCTTTATGGAGCGAACGTTGACCTAGATCGTCGTCGAATGACCTGCAGTGCATATCCAGCGAAGCTTCATAAACATCGATATCACTCTGTATACGCACTATCATCGAAGAACATTTGGAAACTAGCAGCACAACTGAAAACAGCAACAACAAGCTTATATCGCAATACCCCATTTTTTAAAATACGTTAGTGAAGGTTTTTCGTATACAGGAGGAGACAGAGTTACAATATATATATATACACACCTAAGATTACAGCATTCATTCAATCACCATATGTTGCGAATCCTGTAAGATTTGTTTCCTTATTAGTTAGCCTATTCTAGGATAATATTTTTATTTTGGTTAATTTCATTACTTTTCTTTTAATAATTGTTTTAAACTTTCTTTTCTTTCAAATTTTGTTCTTTATAATTGTAGTTTATTTTATATGCTTCAAGAATAAAATAAAATAAAATAAAGTAAATATATAAGATGTTGTAATTGAGGAGTAAACAAGAGATTTAAATTTTTTTCCGTTTTGTATTACAAATGCGTATTTATGTGAAAACCGACCGATTGCGGCAATAATAAAAAGTTAGTGTGATGCATAATACATACAATCTTTATGCTTATAATAATATAAAGGTCATTCATTTACCAAATTGTCGTTTTGGAGATATATACACACAATATATTTCAAATCTGGGTGTAATTGTGACGTTAATACATGCATCAAATGAAAACACTACTGGCAAAGCAATGACGTGAGTTTAAAACGCATCAGGGTATGTGATAAACGTCAGTCTTTGTTATTATGAATATAATGAAAACAGATGAATACACAACAATCTTTTTATTTCTCAATGTGAAAATATTATTTTAATGTCATGACCTGCCTGGACCTGCCTGGTACAGATAACCAGAGTATTCATATCTGATACAGCTGTACACCACTAGCTCTGCATCAACCGACTTTGACCATTGACTAATAGGATTTTATTGGACTAAACATGGACTTGACTTTAGTTGACTGATGACTTATTAATACTCCCCCTCAAATTGTTGAGAGAGTAACCAAAAAACAGTTTGAATACAAAACATAGAAAGAAAAATCCAGGAACATGAACTTCACGTCACAGCAGGAACAAAACAATCCACAGCTTTGTCTGTACCTAACACCCCTGTACACGCAAACAACATTTCTAATAGCCTGGAAAACTGAGGCTTGCACAGCCCTTTGGTAAAAATATCAGCCAACTTCCCTTCACTTTCCACATGATGAAGCTTCAAGAAACCTTTATCAACCAGCTCCCGAACCGCATGGTAATGTACCTCTATATGCTTTGACCTGGCATGAAACACCGGATTAGTTGCCAACGAAATAGCACTCGTATTATCACAAAAAAGATGAACATGTTCTAACAATGGATAATATAATTCCTGCACCACATAAGATATCCACTGTATTTCTGCTGCAGCCACAGTGATACATTTATATTCTGCCTCAGCTGAGGACTTTGAAATTTTCGGTTGTTTCTTAGACGACCAAGCAACGATAGAAGACCCCAGAAACACCACAAATCCAGAAGTGGATCTCCTCGTGTCAGGACAACCAGCCCAGTCAGAGTCCGAAAAAGCCCTCAGACTCTGCAGATCACCTGACCTCATTGTTATCCCAACACCAACACTGCCCTTCAAATATCTAAGTACTCTTTTTACCAGTAGGAGATGAACATCAGTTGGAGCCTTCAGAAATTGCAAGACATAGTTAACAGCAAAACTTATATCAGGCCTGGTCATTGTTAAATACTGCAGACTCCCAACTATGGTTCTATAAGCAACAGGATCAGGTAAAGCAGTACCCTCATGTATAGAAGCCCTATTAGCCTTGGTGACAGGAGTCGCACAAGGTTTACAATCTAACATATGAGCTTTAGTTAACAAGTCAACAGTGTATTTGTTCTGAGTTAACACCAAAGAATCAGATTTGCGCACAACCTCTATACCAAGAAAATAATTTAGCTGACCTAAATCCTTAATAGAAAATTTTAACTGCATAGCTCTAATCAACTCATCTATTAGACCATGTGACGTACCAGCCAGAATTATGTCATCCACATAAACTAAAAGAATCAGCATTCCATAATTAGTATTGTACACAAACATAGATTAGTCAGAAATAGCCTTTGAGAAACCATATGCGATAAGAAAAGCACTAAAAGCATGAAACCAAGCCCGAGGAGCTTGTTTGAGACCATACAAACTTCTCTTGAGCTTACACACATACGAAGGAAAATCTGGATGTATGAATCCCTGTGGCTGTGTCATATAGACAGGCTCCTCTAAAGTATCATGCAAGAATGCATTTGACACATCCAGTTGACGGATACTCCAGTTCTTAGTAATTGCCATGGTAAGAACAATCCTCACAGTAAAAAACTTCACTACTAGTAAAAGTGTCATAGTAATCTATTCCTTCTAGTTGTGTATTTCCTTGAGCTACCAATCTAGATTTAAACCTGTCCACTATCCCATCAGCCTATAATTTCACTTTTGTAAATCCATTTACATCCCAAAATGTTCATCCATGGTTTAGGTGGGACATATTCCCATATGTCATTTTCAACTAAAGCCATCACTTCGTCCTTCATAAATGAAACCCATTTTGGAATCCTAGAGGCCACCTTATAGCTCCTCGGCTCATAGTAATGGTTAACAGAGAATAATAATTTTTAGGAACTGAATTGGTACCAGTAGAATATGAAACATGATTTGGAAAATGCTTTTGTTTAGAAATACCACTCTTGGATCTAGTGATAACTGTAGCTCATAGTCGGAGATCCTAGATCAAAAACCACTGAAGTTCAACACCCTAAGAGCACGAGTGAAATTCAGTATCATCAATAGCCTAAGAGCACAAATGGAGATTATTTTAACTGCATAAAGGTGACACCTACCCATATAAGGTTAGTGAACAACACAGTCAGACAACATAAAAGAAAATCCACTCATAAATCAATTCCCAATGCTGCAATCAGATATATGCCCCAAGCAAGGTTCCTGCATAAAACAAGAAAGTTGTTTAAACCAGTTCTTTGTTAGTTTAATTACCCGATCTAAACAAGCATGAATCAAAATCGCACAAGAAGCAGTACTGTGTTCAAATATAGGGAAATTATCCCATACGCTTCCTCAAAAATTTAGATTCCTAACTAGAGATAAAATCACCATACAACCATCGTCTACAATATTCAATGAGACCTAACATTCACTTTGAAGCATCTGAAAAGATTGATTAACCTTTATTGTTAAGTTCAAGAATAAAGATACTGCAGATAAAGATTTCAAATAGGCTCTTTCACCTCCTATAAAACTATAGCATAGAATAGCTAGCTAACAAAAACATAAGATATTAAACACCAACAGTGAAAAACATTAACGGGTGCAATACCCAGTAGCTAGAGTGAGAGAAAAGCTAAATCAAACCCAAACTTGTTGTATCTTGTAAAATACTTGCCGATAACTATGTGTTATAGGCTCTTATTCATGACCTTATTCCAGAATGTTGAAAAATCTAGAACATTATTCAGATAACAGTTAATATACCTAGCCCTTGCCTGCAAAGAGTAGTGATATAGAACATAAATGGGATGAAAGTAAGTACAGTTAGAGTATTAATTACAACAATTGTCAAAAAGAAAATATATGGGTCAGTATATTTACGCTCGATGGACGTAACAAGTTGTAAATTGGCTGCACGTAGATGAGAAATTTACAGGATATGATCGCAGTGCTGAGGCCACTCTATCAAAAGATCTACAAATTGCTCCAGCGCCTTCGCCCCGTATACAAACATCTGAAGGTAACGGATAATCATATATAAACATACAGAACAGCGCTAACAAAGGATACGTGACTTGTTGAAAAGACAACACTTACATTCGAATCAGCACACAAGGCATCAAAAACACCACGAAGAGCAATATGAAGGTTCATATGGGTCACAAGTTGGTGTTTTATTACTAATCTTGCAGATAATATCAGTCACTGGTATAAATAGAATAATATAGTCCAAAGAAAGAAGCTGATTTTAAGATAGATGTGAAGTGCATTACAATGAAAATAGATTGTTTTCCGAACTGAAGCACTATATTAATAACACTACACAGAAGTACAAAATATTAGACTGCAGTTTTTTCATAACTACAGCTATCTATGTGCCTATGCCACTAACATCAATCAACAATCAAATAGCATTATGGTCTTGCTACTTATATTTACATGCTCCTGAATTGCTGAAGGATATAAATGTGGACAAGAACAACCAAGGTGCATACCTTCCCAACTCTTTTAAAGATTGAACAGATACCATAGCTCGTAGATATTGCCTATCAGAATTGACAAAGTGTGAATAGCTGGCTAACAAAAATATAAGACAACAAACATTTAGGTTTACTAGTATCAATTTTCGCAATACATAATTCCTGCATATAACCTGGCATGATGCGAACCTGACCTTATTGGAAATCAATGCAGTGAGAAATTTCATGCTGTCAACCATCATTCTACAGTAAGGCACGGTGCAGATAAAAGATGGTTCAACTTACAAGCTTGGCCCATTTTCGTCATGACCAGCAGTGAGAAATGATACGCCAAAAGGCGAGACTGTTGAGAACCACAATAGCCATCATCAGAACTCATTCAGGGGACAGTCATTGTTCCAAATAATTTTAGAGCAACTTTTTCTATCATGTATTGTGTATGTTTAAGTAGTGCATGCACCTAAAATAGGAAGCAATTACGTAAAAAAAAAGAAAAATAATAACTGAACATGGACTCTTCTTCTTTCACCAAATCATAGGGCAAGATCGCAGAAAGATTGTGTTGTGGATTCAACAGCCAAATTGCAAAATTAGCAATTGGGTAATACAGACTCATACTACATGGAAAGGTAAGAGTGAATAAAGACAACATCTGAGTTTCAACTCGTATGTTCAACAAGCGTAAGAGAGCATCGGCAATTAGTCCACTCATTGCGCAACCAACATGCTCATGGATTTCCATAATTTTCTCCACCCTACTAGGTTCCTGATACAGAAAAGGAGGATTAAGGTATTGCATCTACATAGAACTGGTGGTATTTTTGCAACATTCTTACATATTTCACCAGCTTCCAAGCATATAAACTTTGAAGTTATAAGATAGTGCCATGACTATCAGCCATCGAAATTAAGATAGTGCCAGAACCGTGTTGCATACGTTGTTACATTGAACAACTAAAAATAATTTGGATTTTCAGGTATGCTTAATTCAAATCTGAACTTATATTTTTTGATCGAGAAAAAGGATAGGGAGATTGATCAAAAATCAGTCAAGAACCCTAGTTACATCTAAATGGACAACTAGGTTCAGTATTATCAACACCCTAAGACCACGAGTGAAGTTCAGTATCATCAATAGCCTAAGACCACAAGTGGAGATTATTTTACCTGCATAAAGGTGACACCTACCCATATAAGGTTTAGTGAACAGCACATTCAGACAACAGAAAAGAAAATCCACTCATAAACCAATCCCCAACGCTGCAATCAGATATATGCCCCAAGCAAGGTTCCTTCATAAAACAAGAAAGTTGTTTAAACCAGTTCTGTGTTAGTTTAATTACCTAATCTAAACAAGCATGAATCAAAATCGCACAAGAAGCAGTGCTATGTACCAGAAAATAGCTCTGTGTTAGGAACCACAAAATCTCTTGAAAACCAGAGTCCATAATTAAGCCCTAAGATCTTCCCTAAATTTGAATAGAAGCAAAAGTACCAGAAATCACACAAATTACAAAGAAACAATGCAATAAAAATCAATTATTACATAGAAACTAACGAAATTTATGTATAATTCTTCCTTGTTAAAGATCCATATAGATTACAGGAACATTGAATATTAAATACATGAATAGGAAGCAAGTAGCTGATAACAGGTACAGCTAGCATCCGTGATTACCTGCACAAGAACAAGTCAAGTCAGTAACAACCCACAACTATAGGAACAACTTATGTAACTTACCCACAGACTAGGAGTCTGTTACTCTATCTCCTTTTGTATAAAGCTTATCAAGTAATGTAAAACAAAATATATCTCATAAGGTTTAACATGGTATCAGAGCCTTGATCCAGTTTTTTTTTTTTTTCTCTTTTCTTTCCATTCCAACCACAATGGCAGAAACCAATAACAACCCCATTCTCAACACCAATAATCCCAACCAAACTCTTGTCAGTATCAATGTTGTTGCACAAGCCCCATTGAAGCTAACTACAACTAACTACATCTCCTGGAAACTTCAGTTCAAAATTCTATTTGTGGGTTATGATCTTCTTGGTTATGTAGATGGAACCACTCCCTGCCCACCAAAAACGATTACCACTGATCAAACAACAGTGAACAATCCAGCATACAACCTCTGGAACAGACAAGATCAACTAATTCTCAATGCACTAATTGGCTCTCTATCACCTTCAATCATACCTTTCATAGCACAATTTAACACATCTCAACAAGCCTGGACAACCCTTGCCAATACATATGCAAAGCCATCTAGAGG
>JAJJMC010020821.1:91849-123001 GCA_023531435.1 Papaver californicum | reverse complement strand
CTCACTAGAAATTAAGGTGCAATTTAGACACTAAAATGTGTCTATCACTAGTGTATCTCAGACTCGTCAATATATCGTTTTTCTCTTACAGACCAGAACATTGTTTCACGCCATCACACCACATGAAGATAACATACAAAGTTCTAAAGAAACAATGGCATAAGCTCACCAATGTGCACCGACAAAAGTTGAGAACTGACATCTTCCGGGGCCGGTGATCTGGAAGGCATAGTTCCAAGGAAATGTAGGATTAGCCATTCCATAAGAATCTCTTGAACCATCCAGACCAATTCTTGTTCTATCCTAGAGATATCGTCTCCTACCATTTTCACCTGCACTAAAATATATTAGGAATTTCATAGAAAGAGAATAAATTGAAGCATAACACATAAAAACAGAAAGCTACCAAGAAAATGAGAATATTAATGATTAGGGGACATATCGAAATGGGTTCCAGTATTGCATTTCAGAATCCCAACTCTTTAAATTATCCAGTATAAAAAAACAAACATCCTCAAGTTGGTAAGCTTTTGTAGCAATCCTGAGTGCATACATGGTTCATACAGTGTCTTGTAACGCTAGTGCCAAAGATCTTCACCTCTTAGCCCTAGGCCATTGAGAAAGCATAGTTCACGACAAGTTTTCCATCAACCCCAAAATTCTGCATTTTCAAAACACACTCAACCTTATCAATCCCAATCCACAAGACCCAATACAATGTCATAAAAACGAAAAGCACAGAGTAGTACAATCACTTACATTGTAAAGATCATTCACCGATTCATCAGGGTTAGGCGAAAAGGAACTATTTACATACACAAACTGTCAAGTAAAACAAAAACCCAATTACTCTCCACTAATTCTAATTCCAAACAGTGAACTATCAACGTTTTCAAGAACATGAAAGACAAGAAAGAAAGAAAACTTACTAGTGTATCTCGGCGAAGTTGTCTACGAAGAAAATCAATTATCTTTGCAAACTTATCAGTTCCTACTATCTGATAACAATCCAAGAATCATACAAGTTAACAAGCAGCTAGGGCTGCACAACGGGCGGGCGGGTCGGTTATAATACAGGGTGATCACAACTTCTATTTTAGGGGAGGGGACAATTGCCCCCCTCTCCCCAATAGCATATGCTGGATCATACCGGTTTTCATCCAACTAATACCATGAACTATGCTGCCATTGCAGTAGTGGGGGAAATTCCCCCCAACTTATATCAAATCTAACCCAACTAACACAATGACATGTGCTGACATTGGAGTTGGGGGCAGTTGCCTTCATTACCTTTCCTGGACTCAAATCTACTCCAAATTAAATCAAATTTAGGGTTTTCAAAAAAAAAAGTAATAATCTAATCCAACTAACACCATGAACTCAAATCCCATTGGAATTGGGGGCAATTGCCCCCACTATGTATGCTAGATCAGTTCTACTCCAAATTCTATCAAATTTTGAATCAAATCGAACCAACCCATTATACAGAAAGTGATAAAGATGATACCTTGAAATTTGCTTGTTTAAGTATTAGAGCATCACCAGTTGCTCTAAGATGAACTACAACTGAAGAAAAAACAGAAAATTTGACATTCAAAAATCAATCGAAACACGAAAACGAAAGAAACCCACGAAAGAACAAATGGGGGGTGTTCATAAACATAATTCGGGTTTAGGAAACGAAGAAGAAAAAAACACAGACCTTGTTGAAAGAGTTCTAAATTTATTTGGGGATTTAGAGCATAAAACCCAGATATAAATTCAAAAATTAGATGGAAACGGTTATACTACTGTATCAAAGGATTCAAACATGTAAACAACCCTGTTAGGATTATGCAAATCCAAGCACATCACATAGATGATGTATTGTTATTTAGTTTTTCCCATCTACGAATGACCAAAAACAATATATACCAATGCGATTTACCTGATGTTTTGGGTGGGAAAACTTGAGATGCGATTTGGGTGAGAAATATTCATTTAAGTTGAACGAGATGAGAGACGAGAAGACGAACGATTCAGAAAAATTTCAAACAACTTATAAAACTAATAACCGTATTTGAGAATGATAAATAGCAACAGTTTTTTATCAAAATGGTCACTATAAATGAAAATGAATTTAATTGAAAGAAACTGTCATCTATAGCTATACACTTTTATAACATTTCTTATATGAAACAGTTGTTATGGCTTAAGAATCGTGACAGTTTATAAATGTTATTATACATCAATATACACTAACAGTTTTCTACAAAAACTGTCATCGTATAATTATTAAGTAACAGTTAATAAACTTTCACAGTTTTATACCATTATTAGTGTGAGTTTTTATAAGAAACTGTCGTGTATATCTCGTAGCTTATTCTTTTGTGACAGGTATTTCTTGAACTGTCATGATTAAGGATTTTAAACTGTCACGGAAGCCCAAATTTGTACTAGTGATTGTTGATTGCGTCTACAGATTTGCACCACCGATAGTTTTAAGGAATGTCTTGTATCTTAGAATCCAGCCATTAGATTGTCCTGTAAGTGACAAGTATGTAGAGTCACCTTTAAGTGACAGTTAGTATGCATGTAAGGTTCTGTCACAACTTATAAGTGTGAGGATCTGTAGTAATTACTGTAAGTGATAATTATATGATGTTGTTGTTTACGGTATGCGATAATTAGCTTAGTATTATTGATTTGAGTAGGAACAGTTATGTTAGACTGTGACAGGGATCAGTAGACTCCTGTACATACTCACCTGGTATAGTCAACAAGATATTGGGGAGCAATAGTGGTGGTTGTGCTTGTATTTCATCTGTTTAGGACTCGTAGTTGGCTAGACTCCTAGATGTTGTTGGGAGATGAACGAGGGGTCACCTAGAAAATATGGATCTATTATCTTAAATGGGATCGACAACACTGATTTTAAGTAAGATTTTTATTGTTTATATAACCGATATGCGTGTCAAACGATAGTTGTTTAATAATTATAAAATATAAAAGATATAGAATTTTAAATTTATCAACTGATGATCCTATTTTATCCTCATATAAAAAGCACCTCTATAAAACTGTAAACCCATATATAAGGGTTCTTACTTTTAATAGATAGACCCGTGTTGAAAACAATAAAAATTGAAAGGACCAAAAGGAGTTTAGATTGTGGATCTGGATAACCCGGTTAGCTCATGGCCCATGTTATCTAACCAAAGACTATTTTAACTCAGGGACGGAGCTAGAAATCAAAAAATTAAACTCAAGAACTAGCTCAGCAAAGTAGGCAATTACCTACCCTTATCATGGGTTCGACTCCGCCTAGCCTATATTGTACCTACTACCTATACCTACTGCTATTTTGGAACCTTTCCAAAAACTAAATTAGCATTATTATTCATGCCCTCTTCTCGTGGTTTTGATGTACGTAATCAAACCAACCAACTAAACATGGATACATGGATACGACTAGCATGGGAGGAGGGTGATGGCTTCTCTTCTCACGCAATGGCAACAAAATTTCACAGATGTTGTCACTGTTTTCTGTTTCTGTTTTAAATTAATTATAAATAAATTCCAAAAGATATCTCTTTTCCTCCACAAGTATAAGTAACCCACCCTCTCGCTCTCGTTATATTATACGATAAAAAGCTTCTTGTCTGCTCTGATCAATATCATCTTCACATGTCTGATTCAGTTGTAAGTTGCATTATTCTTCTTCTTCTTCTTTTGTTTACTTGAAAAATATGCATATTTGTGAATTCCCACTTAATGCCGATACTCCTATATTGTTTTTCAGATGGAAGTTCAAAATGCCCAACCAAGGCATATCATTGAAATAAGCAGAGATGTGATATCTGAAGGATCATCAAGTAATGGGACTACCAAAATTTGTAGCGGCACATCGTGTGGCTTTTCTGATGTGGGAACACTTTCAAAGGATGCCAAAGAACGTGCTGCATCCATGCGGAAGCTTTGGATTTCGATTGCCCTTTGTGTTGTTTTCATGACCGTGGAAATTGTTGGTGGTCTTAAAGCTAATAGTCTAGCAATTTTAACTGACGCCGCTCATCTCCTATCAGATGTTGCAGCTTTTGGCATCTCTTTATTCTCTGTGGGCATCAAGTTGGGAAGCAACTCCGTGACAATCTTATGGTTTCTTTAGGATTGAGATCCTCGGGACTCTTGTTTCAATCCAGATGATATGGCTCTTAGCTGGAATATTGGTATACGAAGCCATTTCTAGAATGATTAATGACACAGGTGAAGTTCAAGGGTTTTTAATGTTTCTAGTTTCTGCTTTTGGCTTGGTGGTTAATCTTTTCATGGCTGTTCTGTTGGGGCATGATCACGGACACGGTGAGCATGGTCACTATCATGGTCACGGCCATAACCATAGCCATGATGTTCATGATCCTCATGCACATACCCACAGTAGTCATGACCATGAACATGAGCATGGTTCAGAGCATTCAGAGCCATTGCTGAAATCTTCTGAAGATGGTAATAATAATACAATAGTTGTGGGTAAAGAGAAGAAGAAAAGAAATATAAACGTACAAGGAGCTTATCTGCACGTTCTCGGTGATTCCATTCAAAGCATTGGGGTTATGATTGGAGGCGCAATTATATGGTATAAGCCGGAATGGAAGATAATCGACTTGATTTGTACACTCATCTTCTCCGTAATTGTGCTCGGAACAACTATCAGAATGTTGAGGAACATAATGGAAGTTCTCATGGAAAGTACACCGAGAGAGATCGATGCGACATTGCTTGAGAAAGATTTGTGTGAGATGGAGGAAATTATTGCTATCCATTAACTTCACATTTGCGCTATCACTGTTGGGAAGGTACTCTTGGCATGTCATGTTAAGGTAAAGCCTGATGCTGATGCAAATTTGGTGTTAGGCAAAGTTATCGATCATATTAAGAGGGCTTACAGCATTAGCCATGTAACTATACAGATCGAACGTTAGAATAGCATGATCCATGAGTACTGTTGGATTGCTTAGAGGATCCGAACCAAGCAATATGTATAGCTTTATTCCGAACTCTCGCACTATATTTTTTTTACTTGAATTATATTTTTCACTGTATTTTGCCAAATTTGGAAGATAAAATATGACTCTTAAGAAACCCATGAATGCTAAACTAGGGACTTTGGCTTGGGATCATGTGCTCATTGGCTAGGCAAAGTAAATAATTACTCAACTCCTTCGGAATAGGACATTTCTACAAAATAGCACTTGATTTTGGGACATTTTTTCAATTTTTCCATTATTTTAAAGAAAAATAATTACCCAACTTGGTTTCAGAAATGAATTGTTTAGAGTTTATACATCCAATAATTAATGAATTTGTTAATTAAATGGAATATTTTAAATACTTTTAAGACTCTTGCAAATGAGACTTTGATCGGTTCAAGAGTTACTTGTTTAGAGCTGAAGAGGATAAGCGAAGCGGGAATTATCAAGCCAGCGGAGTATCCACAGCGGATCGTGAATATGATAATTGTTCCAAAGAAGAATAAAGGAATCAGGATTTGTATCGATTTCAATGACTTAAACAAAGTCTGCCCAAAGGATAGTTTTCCTCTGCCAGATATACCCTCAAATGGTAGAATCAACAACGGGATACGAAACTCTTTCTCTCATGGATGGATATTCGGGCTATAATCAAATGCCGCTCGCCGAAGAGGACCAGAAACATACTTCTTTCTTTGCCCCTAGAGGATTATATTGTTACACAAGAATGCATTTTGGGTTGAAGAATGCAGGAGTAACTTATCCACGAATGGTAGAAAAGTTATTTTTTCAATGGGTGCATACCACATTGGAAGTATACGTATATGCTGGTAAAAAGTTGAAAGTCTGAAGATCATGTGCGAGATATGAAGGAGATTTTTGATCAAATGCGCAAGTTCAAAATGAAAATTAATCCTATGAAGTGTATCTTTGGTGTTGCTTCCGGAAAATTCTGGGGATATATAGTGTCAAAGAACGGATAGAAGTTGATCCAGCAAAAGTACAGGCAATCAGGGACATTCCATCACCAGCAACAGTGAAAGATGTGCAAAAACTTAACGGACAACTCGCAACTTTGGGCAGATTCATCGTTATATCTTCAGATAAATGCAAGCCATTTTTTGATACATTAAAGAAGGGAGAAAAATTCACATGGACATAGGATTTTGAACATGCACTTCAAAGCATTAAAGAATATTTGGCAAAGTTATCAGTGTTGCAAAGACCTGAACCAGGGGAGCAACTCTTGGTATATCTCGCAGCAACCTCGGATGCTATCAGCGCAGTATTGATCAGAACGAATGAAAGCATCGAAAAGCCCATATACTACATCAGCAAAACGCTTGGGTCAGCAGAAAGAAATGATACGAAGATTGAACAGTTGATACTTTGCTCGAAGGCTCTTTGACGAACTATGCAGCGTTCTTCGGAGAAGAACACACCTAAGTATCAACTATCAAAGAGCAAAAGGATGAAAAGACTAAAAATTAAGAAGGTCTAACGAAGCGAAGTTATTCAACTCGTCTCCTTTGAGAATTTGCAGCAGCTATTTCGGAATCCAACTCCACTTGCATCGTTTATTTATCCTTTTTCAGCTGCGAAATCTCTTTCTCAAGCCTTATGCAGTCCAGTTCTAACTGACGATCCTCTTCCAGTGAAGCAAGTTTAAGATTATATTCCTGCATAGCAAAAATATATTAAGCAAGGAAGTAGCGAATGAAAAGTAAACTAAGAAATGAAGTAGGCTAGCTTGTTGAGCTCGAATCAAGGAGGAAAAAACTTGGTAGGAACAAATTGGTAGGAACAACTTGAGAAATCTCAGGAGGCACCGATGAATCCTCCATTTTCTCCTTATCAAGTACTTTCTCATAAGCCTTTTTCTCAGTTACCGAAGGACGAACGTCTTTTTCGGCAGGAATTTCAACCTCTAGTGCAGTTGTTTGTGAAGATGAGGCTTCTAGTTACTCATCCTCAATTGTTGGCAGCGCAATTAAGCCACGAATCTTCGCAAGACGGCGAGCTTTCTTCTTCGTTGGCGAAGTTTCCATCTTCGCAACAAAGTTCATCATTGTCAGATAAAGAACGGAGGCAATAAAGGGAAATACAACAGCGAGAGAATGCATTCTTTACCTTCCTAGGTCCCCAAGATGAACGTTTGCGAGACTTGGATTTTATCTCGTTAGCAGCAGCAACTTCCTAGAATTACAAAAATCAGTAACGAAGAAATTATGAAGGAAAATAGCAAAGCAAGAGGAAGAAAAAATAGTACCTCGGGAGTCCTGTCGGACCGTCCAAAGGTCCATGGTTCCTATCGGGGAAGGTTTTGATGTTCCCCAAGAGGACCCTGGCGAAGAACATTATCCGAGTGTCTGCCCCAAACCCAGGGGCCTTCAAGAATAAGAGGATATTTTATCCAGTTCTCATCGCTGGAGTGGCGAAGGAGCTGGTTGGTTTTTTTGATCTTGGGATCAAGATCAGGAGGGAGGAGCTTCTTTTCATCATCGATACCCGCTCAGTTGAACCGGATAGCCTATCGTTCAGCTCGACGATCAAAAGCAATTTTGGACGTAGTTTGACAGGAATGTATTTGCAGAATAATCGGAGGAGGTGAATAGGAAGTTTTTATCGGGGGTTGTTGAATAGCCTTGCGAACGAGCTACGAACTCATTGACCAAGAGAATGGCATTACCGCTCAGTTGATATACACCTCGCTGAGGCAGAAGACGAGTCATGACTTCGTAGAACAAAGGATTCACACTGTTGTACAGGGGGAATCGTAGACCGGCCCGTAATTGGCCCAAGGTAATTATCACCGTGTTTGCACTCCAGGATTCTTCTTCGATCATCTTAAAACTAAGGCTAATTCCTGAGCCAGACCATTCGGGAATTGTCAATCTTAGACCACGAGGCTGGAGTTCGGCATTAAACTCAGCGACAGTTTTGGTTCGCAAAGATCTGAAAATCAAAACAAAGAGAAAATCAGATTAACATAGAAGATGAAAATCTAGGAGAATAGTGGAGAAAAAACTTACCCAACAATAGGAATCCGAGGAGGAGCAGCATCATGGTTGGTGGCCATCTTTAATAAAAGTGGAGTTTGGGAAAATAAGGTTACAGTTAAGCCTGACAGAGATTGAAAAGCATAAGAAGGAAAGAAGATGAAGTTAATGGTGGAATTGCAGGTCTGACAGAGGAGGAGAAGTTATTGGGGGAATAAAAATTAATAAGGAGAAGAACTGATTAGAATGGTATTTATACCAGGATAACCGGCTGAAAAGGTGGAAAGGTAAAAAAATTGTTGGAGGTGTCGGTCATAAAGTAGAAAGATGGGGAGGTGGCGGCGGTAACCTGAAAATTCCAAAAATGTTGCGAAGACTAAAACCTTTTCGAATTCTCTTCCCATCCTACCCTCGTTCGGATGACAAGAGAAGAGGCAAAATATGGGGGGAAGAAAATCATCTCACCACGTGTCTGCATCTCAACACATGAATGCGAGAGAGATATTTCAAGTAAACACTGAAGATATACATGGTCAACATAGGGATTTTCACTATTGAACAGGGTTAAGACGGGTGGAAAGCATTACCAAAATATCAACAGTTGAGTTTGAATTGGACAGCTGGGCATTTAATGCGCGAGCAGGGTGGTCACATCAACTGTCTATTAGATGTTAGGATAAATGGCGCAATATTATTGGGTGGAGAGAGAGTGATCAGCGAGGATTATAGTGTAGGTTTTAAGAAGAATTCAGTAGTAGCGAATGGGAATGTTAGCGAAGAAGAATTCAACACCAAACAAGATACAATAAGGTTACCTCGGCGAAGAAAACTGTATCTGAAGCAGAATGTACCCGAAGTAAAAGAGAATTGTATCTGAAGAGTCGAGAACCAAGCCCTAATTTTGTAGTTTGGCTATAAATAGGTCTGTAAATAATTGTAATAGGGTTCATCATTTTTGTAAGAGAGAAAACTGATGTGATAATACATAGGCAACCATCAGAGCTTGTAACCATCGTCAAATCATAGTGAAATCCTTCTTGTGGACGTAGGTTTTAACACCGAACCACGTAAATCTCTTGTGTCCTTTATTTAGTCATTGTTGTTTGAGTTTTAATCATCTGATCTAGGTGGAAGACGTGAAAGAGAGCTTTAAAAAAATTTCTTTGGTTGTGTTGTGGGATTTCCTGCAACTACACATATGATGTTATTTTACCTGGCTACATTGGGGTCTAAAAAATTATTTTGGCTCTACCACTAAAAGTTAAAATAGGATCATTATGAAGATAAAAAAAACTCTTATTTAACTATTTATGTTATTAACTAATATGCTCGTTTAGTATTAGTTAGTACTACTACCAGAAGTTTAATATGCTTGTAGAGTATTCTTAGTGGTACAAAATGACAATAAATAAAATTTTAGAGATCATCCAGAAGTTTGGGACGTTTTGCCCAGCAATACTGGTCTGTAGATGTCGTTCTGGTACAATAACAAAGTTAACGACCTCAGTTTGAAACTAGGGGAGGAACTAGAATTTCAAGAGAGGATAAGCAAATAAATTTTCCTTGTTTGTGTATTATATACTGAAGTAAGAAAAATGACTAGGGCTTTTCAAAGATAGGTAAAACCCTAGTTAGTAAATCGACGTATTATTTGCAAATGATTCGTGAATTTTAACGAATTGCGTCTAATATGGAAGCGTCGAATAATTCGCGAATCCGAATAATTAGTTTTTTTTAAATAAAAGAGGTAGGATTTAAACCCATATCCTTATCCTTATGCTTGGTAGAAAAGGCTCTAACCATTGGGCCATACACTAATTGTTAATTATACATTATATATTTTTTATATATCCCATTTTAAATCATGTTTCTATGTAAAATATACTAAAATATATTTTCCTATAGTTTGATGTTTGCCGAATTATGGGTGTCGAATTCATAATTCAAAAACAAATTATACACGTATGTATACCGTTCTGAATTATTGCCGAATCACGAACCGTTAACTAATTTTCTAATCGAATTTAATTTTTACGAATCCGTATAATACTCGTACGTTTGTCGTTCCGTAAGTTTACCAAATTTCGAATTACTAACTAGGGATAGAACTTTTTTTTTTTTTTTTGGACTCAAGCTTGCAAATATGTACGACTAGTGGAGAAATTGGGTAGCCTAGAATAGGTAATTATTTACCCTTTCCTTTGGTTGCCTCCACCTCTGATTGAAACTTGTCGAGTACACTGGGATAGGTAATTGCTTACCCTTGCCTTCGGCTGCCTCCGCATCTTATTGAAACTCGTCGAGTACAGGATAGGAGAATCATTTTTCTTTCTTTTCTTAGGATTCTGGCTTGTAGGTAGCAGATCTCTTTCTATAAACGAGGTTATGTTAGAGAGAAAAAAAAAAAAAAGTTAGATAATCTGTAATTTTCTTTGGACCTTAAGATGAGAGTCGGGCTCGGGGATCCTGACCAAATGGGTCTGCTTTTCAAACTGTCAAACATAACAATACAATCAACTGATCCGACCCATTTAATACCCTATATCGGGTCGAGTGGATATATCAAATGTTACTTATCATCTCCTACCTAGAGAACACTCCACATAAAACCCCCCACTTTTCTCCTCCATCTCCAAGGGTTTTACTCCCTCTCTCGCTCTCTTAGCTAGCATCAAAAATACTGTAAGTTAAAATTCCAACTCATCAACTTTACAATTCTTATAACTCTGAATTACTAATCTTTCTTTCACAAAACACATCTATGGATGCTAATTAAGTAAGTAATGGAGTTAATGTTGATGATGAATAGTGGTAACTCAATGACTGTGTGTAGTAGTATCTCTAGTTTAGTTGAAAGGAGTGATTTTTATGGTCAGACTACTTATCCCAATCATGGTTTTTTAATTCCTAAGAAACCCATGTATGAAATTTCTCTAAAGAAAAATAAAATGAATGTTTTTTCTGTGAGAAAAAAACAACCTAATTTCAGAACTCTAAATGCTTTACCGGGAGAGAAAATACTTGAGAAAGAATTCAAATTTCAACCTACATTTGATGATTATTTGAAAGCTATGGAGTCTGTTAAGACTTGTAGAGAGAATAGTCCTTTTAAAGATTCTAAGAGTATGAAAGTTTCAAAATTGGGGAAGCTTTCTTCGAAATCGGATTCTGAAGATGATGATAAGTTAGAGGAGCAAGTGAAAAATGTTGAATTGGTTGAGAGAAATGAGTCTAGACATATGAATGGTGAAGAAAATTTGGGTACAGGTTTTAGAGGAGGGGGTAATGGAAGTGTGAAGGGCGGGTATAAGCGAGGAAGTAAGGATGGGAGCTTAGAGAAGGATGGTGCTGGAAGTGTGTGGAAATCTGTTCAGCATAAGTTGAAGTATGGAGAGAATTTGAAGGTTGAAAGGGGGTTGGGAGAGAATGAGGGTAACAAGAGTTCGGAGAGAGCGAATGGAAGATGGAGTGAAGACCAGGGAAGCAGGGTAGATTCTGGTTTTAGTGAGTCTAGGGATACTGTTTATACCAGGAAAGGTCGTGACTACACGAAAACTGGTGTTGCAAAAAGCTTTAGACGGAATGAGTATGATTGGGGAGAGGAATTTGGACAGAGTGTGGGCAAAGTGGATTTGCGGAAGAAACGAATGATTAGAGATGAGTTTCAGGCCAATGATCGTGCTATTGATGCGGTTGGGACAACGGATTATTCTTCCTTTAGAAAGAGTAGGTCAGAAAATGATGTTTATAGGCGGAATGTAGATTTGGACCCAAGTGATGTTAAGAAAAGTCTCAGACGTCATGAGGATGATTGGGAAGAAGAATTTGGTCAGAGTGAAGGCAAAGCAGATATGCAGAAGAAACGGCTGATTCAAGATGAGTTTCAGGTAAACGGTCGTGCTAGTGATGCGGTTGGGACAACTGATTATTCTCCCTTTAGAAAGAGTAGGGCAGAAAATGATAAAGCTTACAGGCGGAATGTGGATATGGATCCAAGTGAGCGTACAATTAATCGAAGTTGGACTCGTAGTAAGGAGTTCTTTGAAAGTAATGCTGAAAGGGGAGGGGGTGAGATTATGCATGATAGGGGAGTGCGAAAAAATGAGTACTTTCCTGTGAGTAATTATGAACGAAAGATTGATGAGACAAAGGTTTCTAGAAGTGTTTATAGGAGAAAGCCTGATGAAAATCAAAGTCCTGATTTGTTAGAGCAACATGGTCCCAAAAGCGGACGTAGCTCATCAGTTGATTGGAAATCCATAAGGGAAAATCTCATAAAATATGAGGATGATGGGAGTGACGTGGAGATGGAGAGATCTGCCTTCAAGTCGTTTGAGGTATTCACTGATGTTAAAGGCATGCCCCGAGTCTCTCGGCAGGAAATGGAGGAGAGAATTCAAAATCTAGCAAAGTGGTAAGCGTTAGATGCATTTATTTGCATATAAGTTATTGCTGTTAATATTTGTATATGTTTTTTCTTGATGGTCAAAATTTGGATACATCCTGTATAAATTTCATTTGGGTGATTATTTCTTTCAAAAACATGAGGCCACAAAAGACCATACCTTCTAAGAAAGGAGCATTGATGGAAACAAAATCTTTTTGGAAGCACTTGCAAACACCTTTTAAATGCTTTGCTACTGTACTCCTAGCTTCTAGTTTTAGTTGGTGCTATCGAAGTTGTTATAGTTCAAGTTTATGAAGGAGCAGTCTGCTTCAATTTTGTTCTCCTCTCTTTTTGGTTTGTTTAATTATGATAGGGTCTCATTTACTTCAGACTAGAGTTCCCTTTTTCAGGCTGAATGGTGCAGACATCAATTTGCCTGAGTGGATGTTTTCTAAGATGATGCGGAGTGCAAAAATCAGGTTCACGGATCATTCTCTTTTGAGAGTTATTCAGGTGTTGGGTAGATTTGGAAACTGGCGACGGGTGCTACAAGTCATCGAGTGGTTTCAATCGCGTGAGCGTTTCAAGTCCCACAAACCTAAGTACTTCCCTACTTTTTTATTTCCCTTATATCCTTAACTAACATTCAGTGTGCAATGCGGTCACTACCCTTGATGTGTCTGATTTTCAGTATGCAGCCTCCATGACTAAAATTGATCTCTTGATGCAGGTATATTTACACTGCTGCACTTGATGTACTTGGCAAGTCAAAGAGACCTGTCGAGGCACTTAATATATTTCATGAGATGCGGGTAATGCAGACATATATACCTGCTGCATTCTTCTATAATTTTGATAGTCATGTTGATGTTCTTCGGATCAAGTGATCCTTGAATTGCACATGGCATGAAGATGATCCAAGGGCTTATTTCAATGAGTATAATGGTCTACATGATCAGGAGAACGTCTTATAAAAAAGCTAGCTTGAATTCATCTCTTCATTGATGTTGTTATGCACAATTATGGGTGACCATGGATCATTTGATCCATTCTCATTATTATCTAGTATATTTGCTTTCTTATTTGGATACATACATTTTGACACAATTATTTATTTTTCCCAGCAACAACGATCTACATATCCCGACCTTGCAGCTTATCATTGTATCTCTGTCACCCTTGGACAAGCAGGACAAATGAAGGAACTCTTAGATGTCATAGATTGTATGCGATCTCCTCCTCCAAAGAAGTGCAAACTGGGGGAGTTTGATGATTGGGATCCACGGTTGGAACCAGATCTTGTTGTCTATGATGCTGTGAGTATACCTTGTTCTCCTCTTTTAAGAGGAATCTACGTTCCAGCATTATACATCTGATATATATATTAAACATGTAGCACGAATAATATAATTAAGTATCTCTTACTAAGAGTTGTAGTACGTTATTTGGACGGTGTATAAATGCACTACTTAATATCTAGATGACTTTTGAGGTGTACGCATGCAATTGGGCTTCAATTCCTTTTAGATAGATCATGGGATGATTACTTGTGCTTTCAAGCATTTGCACCAATATTTACACTCATGTAAATAATGATCTAAACAGAACAAATGTACTAAATTTCCTCGCAAATGCAGGTGTTAAATGCGTGTGTGCGAAATAAACAATGGGAAGGAGCATTTTGGGTATTGCAACAGTTAAAAGAACAAAGCCTCCAGCCTTCTAGCACAACGTATGGCCTTGTGATGGAGGTACAAACCACCTTCTCATCATATACTTCCACAACTAATTGAATTTTCTTTCACTTGCTGCCTTGCATTGGATATCTGAATAACTAAGTTAACACCAAAATTTATGCTTGAACAGGTTATGCTTGCTTGTGAAAAGTACAACTTGGTCCATGAATTTTTCAGAAAAGTTGAAAAATCATCTATGCTGAAATCTTCGAATTACAAAAGTATCTAAGCTAACTTTCTTATCTACCGGATTTCGTTTCACTTTCCTTTTTGTTAAGAAGCTTATATTTATTCATTTGTCTGCAGTTCTTGTCAATACCCTTTGGAAAGAAGGTAAAACGGATGAGGCTCTGGCTGCAGTTAAAGATATGGAAAGACGAGGGATCGTGGGTACTGCTAGTCTTTACTATGATCTTGCGCGTTGTCTCTGTAGTGCAGGAAGATGCGAAGAAGCACTGATGCAGGTTCCTTCCGACATCTGATTACACTGACAATTAAGAGTTGTAGATTTATATCTTACATACTATATATTTCAGCTAAAGTAAAATTACTTGTTTCCCTCACAGATCGAGAAGTTATGTAAGGTTGCAAACAAACCTCTTTTCGTGACTTATACTGGGTTGATTCAGGCTTGTCTGGACTCTGGAAGTGTTCAAAATGGTTCATACATCTTTGACCAAATGCACAAATTTTGTTCCCCGAACGTTGTGACGTATAACATAATGCTGAAAGGTTACCTGGATCATGGGTTGTTCGAAAAAGCAAAAGACCTGTTTCAGCAGATGTTGGATGATAGCAAGCGAATTTCCAGCATAGCTGATTACAAAAGTAGGGTTGTTCCTGACAACTACACATTTAACACAATGTTAGATGCCTGCGTTGCAGAGAAGAAATGGGATGACTTTGCATTTGTATATCAGCAGATGTTGCATCATGGGTGCCACTTCAACACAAAGCGTCACATAAAAATGCTCTTGGAGGCTTGTAGAGCTGGAAAGGTATTTTTTTCAATCTCTCATGGCAGTAGAAATTTCTCGAAACATTTGAGGCTCTCTATAATTTTGACCACATCAGAATCAATAATTACATGCTCCCACATTGTATAACTTACATAGAATTTTATCCAGATTCTTAAGTTCTTAGCAATCGGTGCGAAGTACCATTTCAATTGGAACTCTAATCATTTCATTTCTTGTGCATCTGATATCCCTCAAACTCGTTTCATGAATTCTAACAGGGTGAAGTATTGGAGACTACTTGGAAACACTTGATTCAAGCAAATAGAGTTCCACCTACTCCCATCATCAAGGAGAGATTTTGTATGAAGTTGGAGAAAAATGACATTTCCGGTGCCATTTCCTGCATAACTAGTACAAGTCACCAGACAACGGATGAACTTTATGCTTTCTCTGATAAGGTTTGGTTGTATTTATTTAAAAACAATTCAAGTAGATTTCAAAAGGATACTCTTATGATGTTGATTCATGAACTGAACAACATTATTGCTGGAAGTGATCGGTCGAACCCAATACTTGAAAACCTAATACTTTCGTGTAAAGAATTCATTATGGACCATGCGGCAGAAGCTGTTCCGGCACCAAATGAAGCAACAACACTTGTATGATACTTGGTTTAGATGTATATCAGTTTTAATTTCTGAAACATATTATTAGGCCTTTTGTCTGAAATGTTGATGAAAAAAACAACTCTGCGTATACCATAGAACGAGTAATTTGAAACAATATAGCATACAGGCACACAGCAAGAAAAGAAAAGAAAAGGCTGAGAAAAATAATGTCAAACATCAAGCTTAAACAAACAGAAGACGAAAGAGAGATCGATATCGAGATAGGAACATTTTGGTGGTGGTAATGGGAGAAGATGCGGAACATTTTGGTGGTGGTAATGGTAGAAGATGCGGCGGCATTATCATCCATTATTATCCCATGCGCAACAACCACAGTTGACCCCTCCATAACCAAAAACTGAGTACAGAAAGCTGCCGTCGCACACTGCATCCCTAAAGTTATTAAGAAGTCCCTGCTGGACGAAGCCTTCACAAACACTTTCACAATCGTCACAGGAAGCTATATTAAAGCCGCTTTCCATCTTCACCGTGCAACCACCTGGTACTAAAGCAGAATCCACATCTCTGCGTACATATATGCAAAAAATACTTTTAGATACAAATAGGAAACATGAAACTAAAGAGATGGTCAGGTTGTTAATAAGTTTACCCAAAGTGGAGAACAATCAAAACAGACAGAAAACAGGCGAGAGCAGCAGAGGAACGGAGATGGTGATTTCTTGCCATAGTTTCTACTGATGGACTTTTGGTTTGTGCAAACTCTCATTGATTTATAGGGCTTGCAGGGATCAAACTAGTCGTTGACACTACAGGCTAATTGGCACTCTTTTACTTAACTTATAAATATAACCGAACGAATGCTCCGCCGCATTGTTTGGTAGGATAACAGGGGAGTGGTTGTTCAGAACGATATGAACTTCCATGCAGGTGCTACTACTACATAATGAATGGCGTGCACGCAGTATTAAAACAACTATCAAGTTGTTGTTGGTTACAATTACTTATACTAAGACCAAATGAAATCCTCTGCTAATTACCAATTCAAAACAATTATTAAGTCCATTTGGCAACTTGGTGGATAACCACTAATCTACACTAATCAGCTGTGCAAAGAAAAAGTAACAACCTCAATGAGACACACATATCCAGGAAATTGCAGAGACTAAGATCTCTTAATTTCAGTCAAGTGAATTTTACTCAAAGATATAAGGAGGAGGCTAATTATGTTGCAGATAGATAAACTTGCAAAAGATATATGGTGCTTTCAAAGAGCATGAAGGAGTCTGGACTGGGAGTATCCCAAATTTTTCAGTTTTTTTAAGTTTTACTAATTGTGATTTTGTAATACCTTTTCTGTTTGAGGGGATTTGGATCATAGTTATGAGCTTTGTGTGTCACAAATGCAGATTTGAAATTGGTGATGGAGAGAATGGTTGAAACCTAACACTTTAAACTCAATGGGTTCATATTCATAGATGCAGTCACAGTTCTCCAGATGAACCCATGTTGTCAGGTCTTACAACTGTGTCACGGCCACTTGGGACAAGGTGCTAAAGTTGGAAGGGAAAAGGAAGGAGAGAAGAACCAAGAAACAACTCTACTATAGCTGGATTCAGGTTTCAATAATAGGATCAGATAAAGACTTCCGGCTACAGCAAGATCATACTTCTCATAAAGAAAAAATTCACAGCAAAACTGAACAAAAAATAGATATATATCTAAAGAACATCAAAAGATGATCACAATACAAATGCTGCTGCTGCCCTCCTTTTAGAATATGTAAAAAGTGTACTACAAGGTAATTATGAATAAGAACAACGAAAACTATACCTGTTGGATATGAAAGTATTATTAAAGCTACTTCTCTCTCTCTCCCTCTATATTTCTCTCTCTTCAACCTGACCTAATTCTGACCATCCTCTCTTAATCTTCATTCACTCTACAAAGAATTGATTGTCGTCAGAGCTCAGATCCTGCTAGTAGCTCGCAAGTGTATATCGAATGTGTCGATATCAAAGTTGTATCTTAAATTCTCCGTTAAAATAAGCTGTAATTTATCAGTAAGTTAAAAACAGGGAGGTTGATTTTCTGTAACCATTTTGATGTGATTTCTGCCATTTCCATGCAGTTTGTAAACTCTCTTGAAGATTTGTGTATTGCGCAGTCCAGTTTAGTTCACGGTTAATCTTCGATGGATCACTGTAAACTTCGGCATAATCACCAGGACGACGTTCAAGAAAATCAACCTTGATTTCTACTCCAGTTGCCTTCTTACATGCCTCCACAAATTCCTTCACGGATCTACCTGATACAAGTTACGTATGTATAAACACGTACAGTGTCAGAACAAATGGGATCTTAAAACAGGTGGAAGTGAAGTTTTCCACATTTCTGTTAGTAACAGAACTGCTTATTTACCTTTTCCTGTGCCAACATTATAAATGCCAACTTTACTTGGTTGTGCCTTTGCAAGTGCCTTCACGTGAGCATCAACTAGATCAGTAACATCAATGTAGTCTCTTATACAGGTTCCATCAGCAGTGCTATAATCCGTTCCTTTAACCTATACGTACATCAACAAGAGTAATTAGAACAGATGCTTTGGTATGAAAATGTCTAATACATTTGGAGAGCAGGGGAGAGGAAATACAGCAAATGAAGTGAGGCTATGTTCGCTATGAAGTTTAAATTTAGAGAAAATAAGAGCAGTCTATCGATCAATGGGCCTACCTTCAGCCCGGGAATGATTCCCAAGGCTGCATCAAAACAAGCCCCTGAAATCCGACCATGCTCCCGTAGTTCAGGTCTGGGAGCTTCCCCCAACCGCCCTTCCGGATCAGATCCAATCACATTGAAATATCTGAAATTTTTGGCATAGATGGTGAGAGACTAGTGTATACCACTCTGAAAGTCTAGATCTGTTTGCACAGAGTACTGCCAAATTGATCAGAAATAACCAACCTTAAAATCATCACAGCCATGTCCGAGTTCTTTGAGAAGTCTAGTATGATATCTTCTGCCATCTTTTTGGCTTTACCATATGGATTAATTGGAATCTACATTATGAACAAGTGGATATTAGAATGGAAAAACTAAACCCATCAATGAGATCAAAATTTTGTGATAATATCTCTTGCAGGCCTTGATCAAACAAAGTAACAAAATGCACCATAAACAAGCATTCAAACTGATTGAATTCCTCTCACCTGAGGAGTATCTTCTGTAATAGGCATTTTCAATGGCTCACCGTATGTTGCACATGTACTCGAATAAATTAACGTCTTCACCCCATGTGCTGCCATTGCCTCCAGTACTACTAGGGTGTTCGATGTTATATTATGATAATACCTGCACAGAACAGTTATCTCCAGGTTTACTTCACTACGACAATGCCAGTCCGTCTAAGCTAGAAATCATTCCAACATAGCACTTTCGACACAAAAATATAATTTTGAGTGTTGGAAAATCAAAGAGCTTACCTAAGAGGTTCAAGAGTGCTTTCTCCCACATATGCGACAGCCGCGAAATGCATCACAGCATCAAATGCATTCTCCCGGAAGATTTTATTTACCTGAATCAATTATTAAGGAAAAGACTCCAACATTCACATTTTAGACATACATATTAGCCAAAAAGATGTCTAAGACTGGAAGAGTAAGGATACAGCTTTTGGATCACCCAAATCAGCATATATGAATTGTAGCCTTCCAGGTTCAGGGAACTGCTCCTGGAGAACCTTAACAGCACCAAAGTTTCCCCGAGAGAGATTATCCTGTAAAATGGAGATAAAATACAAGTGATTCCAAGCTATAATTAAGACCATCAACATGCCTGACACTTAGTAGATCCCATAAAGTTTGTCAATATCTAAATGTGACATACCACTATTGTTACACGATATGAGTCCTTTAGAAGTCGGAGAGCAGCATGCGAACCAATAAAGCCAGCTCCTCCTGTTACTAGAACATGCGTTACCCCTTCCTCATGGCGAGAGAACTGGAGAAGTCATGGGTAGAAGAATTGTAAGAGAGGATAGAACGTACGAAAGAACCAAACCAGAAAAAAAAAACAAAAAAGAAATATAGACGAGTCCCATAACAACACAGGATGAAATACAAAACAGCTTGTTATTCGTCAAAAACTTACCGGGGTTGGGGTAGTAAAACTAGATGAATTCTTCATAATATATATACACAGAACAGTTAACATGGCAGCCAACAAAATCTTTCCAGCAAAGTTTCTCTTCTTTTTCGTTTCTGGGTAATCCATGCCTACAAGACCAGCCAAATATTTTAATAATGCATCATAGAAGTCCTTACTTACGAAAGGTCAAGAGCTAATGTCCTGTCGGGCTTAACCACTTACAAAAAATTGAAAAATCTAACGACCTGTTCATCTCCTATTTGCAAGTTGCAATACACACACTAACAATTATTTAGTGCGGCGATGAATACTTTAGCTGCATTTCTGATCCAGGAACCATATCTCTAACCTAGTATGTATGGCGAATAAAAAAAACATGCATGCATTTCCTGTTCTCTAATACTTATCCGCCATAATCGTTACATGATTTTGAGACACTTTTACATCTACAAACTTGTCCACGAAACTATTCCAGCTCCAACAACTTAACTATAAACCATATTTAGATCACTACAAGTATACAAATGTGACAAAAAAACATGAAAATTGTCTACTAGCTCACCTGAAGATGATTAGAGCAACAAAAAAAATAAAATAAAAGGCTCACCTGAGAATGACCGAGGTCTAGGTCTGCTTAAACCATTCATAGTCCAAACTCCTTATTGCCAAACAACAATTCCAAAGATCCCTCCTTTTTCAATCGCAGAATATAGTTTGATCTGTTACCAACAAATAAGAATTCAAACTTTTTTAAGATCAATGACAAATTTACAGACTCAAATTTCTCAAATAAAGAAACCTCAGCAAACAAAAATCACTTTTTCAAAAAAGCAGCACTAAAAAATTCATCCAATTTCATTATCTGGTAAAATTAATACAAAATGAAATCAATTTTTCAAAAATAATTATGGAAACCCAGCACTACAAATTCATCCAATTTCATTTATACAAAATGAAATTTCAAAAACAAGATCCATCATGAAACCCATAACAACAAAAACCCTAAGAAGGAAAATAAAAATGTAAATTTTACCTGAAAGAAGCACAAGTGCTTGCATTATCCAGAACACCCAAAATCTTAAAAAATTTGATCAAATAAGAACGACCCAAAATCAGAATACCCCCAAAAGCTATGAAATTCAAACCCAATTTAAAAGGGGGTTTTTTCTTTGAATGTCAGAGAATGTGTTATTCAACCTAACTATGAATCAAAAATGTCAACTTTTGTTTATAATGTAAAAGTAGTGGTAGCTGCTACCAACTTGATTGAGATGATGAAATATAATGTAAGAAGAAGAAGAAGATGAGTTGAAAAGTCTATAGAGATAGAGACTAGTTGGAAGAATTAGTCTGAACAAGAGAACAAGGACCCGCTCTCTCTCTCTCTCTGTCTCTCTCAATGGAGTCTAGTCTTTGGAGCACAGCACAGTTTTGTTGTTTAAAACTGAGACTCGGACAACAGAGAAAGGAAGAGAGAGTTGTTGATTCTCTTCTCTCTTTTATGTAGGCGGCTTTTGGTGATGGAGTGTATTAGGTAAGTGGCTCTCTCTATCTGTTGTTGACCTCTTTTTCAGTTTAGGTGAACACAATTTTGACAGAGATGTTTGTTTGGGGCTATCAAGTTGAAGTTTTTTTTTTTTAAAAGTACTATGCAAAACAGTCACACTTTCTTAATCCGGATCACAAAATAATCACACTATTATAAATTATTTGTAAAATGGTCACTTGTCCATTAATTGGAGAGTCATGTCACTTTTTATCGTTAATTTTGACGCTATAATTATCTAATTGTCCTTACATAGCATTCTCCCTCTAGGATTCACCGATTCCCCTCTAATTTTTAGCGAATTCCGGCATGGTTCAGGATCGCTATATAGCATTCATCCAAAGGGTTTACCGTTTCCCCTACGGAGTTTAGCGTAGCTTCCACCGCCACCACCACCACCTCAACCACTTAAGTTAAATGAGGGAGGGTATTTTGAAAATACATAACACTGTTTTTTTTTATGTTAAATCGGATGAAAAATTATTATTTTATAATATTAATTAAAGGTATGACCATTTTATAAAACCAATTAAAGGAGCATAACCATTATGTAAAACATCCTTTTTTTTCAACTTTACATATAGACCTAAAAATATATAGGTTGAGCCTGTTGGGCAACTCAAAGTAGAAGACTTTGGTTTATGAGTAAAAGTAGTTTTCGGAAGTCATAAGCAAAATTGAAGTATTTTTTCAGCTCTGCGGAGACACCTAATCATAAGTTGAGCATGTTAGGTAACTAGAAGTAGAAAACATTTCTCTCGAAGTAGGATTCAATTTTGGAATTTAGAAACAAAGTTCAAGTGTTTTTCTTTTTTTAACTTTGCATAGAAACCTAATAATGAGCATGTTTGGCAATCAGAAATAGAATTAACTTCTATTTTATTAAGTAAGAAGTAAAGTTTCAAAAAAAGAAACAAAAACTTCATACTAGATGTCATGTTGGTCTCCGTATTAGCTTTTGAATTTTTTAACTGAATTAAGTTAAAAAACTATTTTTTATGTGGCATCTAAGCATCCTCCTAAAATACTTACATAATGCATTGTAAATACTATTTAACATAGTATCAAAAGTTGTTGTGTGTTAATATCTATGATACATATTTAAAATTTATCGGTATTTTTATTTTTTATTGATCGATCATAAAAAAAAACTAATATTGATCTGATGTTAATAGGGTCAGCGTAGGGGTAGGCAAAAGTATTAGAACGTTTCAACCCTTATTAATTAATTGTAGGTAATATTTAAAAAGATTTTAGTTGGAAAAAGACTGAATAAATATTAACCATCATTTTTGAATTCGAAATTCTTTAACATATTAATTTCAAGACATCGAAAGAATAAGAAAAGAACATTAAATAACCCTTAGAGGCCGAGACAAATAAGAAATGAAAAGAAAAAGAGGAAATTAAAATTGTTTGTTCAATGAAGGATGTGAAGTATAGTTGCCAAACAGTCACTAAGATAAGGACCCAAGGGTGGACATGTAAAGTGGGTTATGTACACTCACTTTGGTGCCTTTGTGACATTTGTTTGACCTTGGTTTTGATAGTTTACATATGAGTCTTCCACGTAATATGATTCTACACACAGCTAAGATGAGATGAATGTATGATAGTATTTGGCTGGCATGACTAAAAGTTTACTCACAATAATGTGAAGAACATCTAATGGCTGTAAATTATTTTTTAGTCAAAATAAAAATAAAAATAAAGAGTAGTTGAAGCCTACGGCTTTGATGTCAACTAAGTTGGTTGCTCTCTACTTCAATGAGTTGCTTCGTGTCTAATTCTCATTCACATCTTTTCATGCAAATATCTTGTTACTATCTCGAAACTTACCATGAGGTCTAGGGCTGTACATGTAACGGGTTTCCACGGAAACCCGTCAAAACCGAATCGTATTGGTCAAAACCGAATCGAACCGTTTACTAATGAAACGGTTATGGAAAAAAAGTATGGAAACCGGTAGTAACGGTTTCGGTTTTGGTTTAGCCAAAAACCGAACCGTTATACCATGGAAAACCGACTATTTAAGACCCTTGATCTAGTTTTTGATAGATCTAATATGAACCCTTCATTACCCTTGATATATAATCCCACCCTAACTTTCTAACCCTAGTTCTCTTCTAGTTATGGAAGAATTTTCTTCTAGATATGGAAGAATCCACTTTAAAAAAAATTGATTTTTTTGATTTTTTTTTAAAAAAAAATTTGATTTTTTTGAATTTTAGTTCCAAACGGTTAACCGAAACCCGTTGGAAAAAACTGAAACCGAGAGAAAACCGAGTAAAACCGAACCGGCGGTAAACGGAACGGTTATGAAAAAAATAATTGGAAAACCGACCTTGACGGTTTCGGTTTTGATTTGGCACAAAACCGAACCGAAACCGGCCATGAACACCCCTAATGAGGTCTCATATCTCAGAAACTCTTAGCATTCTGTTTTACAACTTGCAAACATCAAAAAATCAACCATTTTTTTAATCATTTATAAATATTGTCCCTTCTGTTTTTTTAAAAAAAATACTATTATTTTTTTATTTAAAAATAATAATAATTCTTTTCTAAAAAACAGAGGTAATATAATATTTTAAAAATATTTAGAACCAAATTCACTTTATTTAACTAGATACTATTTGATATATAGGATTATAGTTATTTGTACCTGACTTATATACAACGTATAAGGGATTTAAATTTTAGATTATTTCGAAATGCGACTTTAAGTTCATCAAAAGCAAGGTTTCAAACTCTTCCTCCGAATTTGCAATATGCATGATAGGGTGAACTTACACACCGTCTGTGTTTAAGATCTCATTTTTTCCCTCAAACTGAAAAAGTTTAAGATCTCATTTTTTCGCTCAAACAGAAAAATACCGAATTACCAGTAACAATCGACTCGGGCACGTACACATAGATGTGTGGGTCCCACAAGAGTGTACGCTAAAAAGTCTTCTCTCCTTCACAGGTCGTTGGGTGGTTAATATGCCAAACAGAGAACATATGACAATGCACGAATCAGGTGAAGCCATTTGATGTGTTTCTTTTTTACCAAATAAATTCATTAATGAAATTTCAGAATAGTATTAGATTTCTTTTTTAGTACTATAAATAAATAAATCATGCCGACAATTTATGTTAAAGTAGCGCCGAGACGTACGGGAATTTTACCTTAAATACGTAATACGTGGAAGTTAGTAAAGCCTTCCCACGTTCTTCCTTTGAAAAAAAATTGGAAACAATAAAGATAAAGGACTCCATTTCTTAAAGAGTTTTGTAATGACACCTTTCTTCTTCCTTAATCTATTGTTTTTAACCTCAAAAGAAGGTGATTAATGTTAATGATAGTGGAACAGTGTTTGTTACTTGATTAGAACAACACCTTAAAAAGACAAAAGTATAAACCATAATCTAATCTAATCTAATCTAATCTAATCTAATCAATGAGATTAGAATAAGGAGGTTTAATTTACTATTGAAATTTGAAATCTATCTTTTGTGTTTTGGATCAATCAATCATTTTTTGTTGGCATCTTTAAGTCAGGACATAGGAGGCAGCGGATCCGGGGGTGTAAGTAAAGTCACATTCCTTCCGCCATTCACTGGATTCATGTCTCCAAGGATTACTTGTAAAAGGAAAAAAAAACACGGTTGCTTTAAATTTTATATACTCCTTACGTTTTTTAAAATATTATTATTACTTTTTCAATTTAATCTATTTTTAGATTATAATGAAAAAATGATAGTAATATTTTTGTTAAAACACATAGTATGATTCAAGTGGTGTGTTTAAGGGTTTGGATATTATTTAATTAGGCATGAGCATGATCCGAATTAGTTCGGTTTAGGTTCATACGCGTCCAACAACCTCATGTGTGTATGGATGACAAATACATAAACTCTAACGCCTAGGTCAAGACCATTCCTGATATTTGTTTTTGGCTAGAAAGACCCTTTTTATGAAGAAGAGGTTTTCCAAGCTATTAAATTATTGGGGAAAAATAAAGTTTTTGGTCTATATGGATTTCCAGTAATCTTTTTTCAGTCTTGTTGGGAGATTTTGAAGCATGGCTTACTCGTAGTCTTTAGTGAGTTACACGGCATAGGGTTTCTTGATTGGAGGTTGAAGAATACTTTTGTTGCTTTGATTCCTTAGAAAGACACAGTAGAGGAGATCAAAGACCTTAGACCAATCAGTTTAGTGCATGGTGTTTACAAAATTATAGCTAAAATTCTTGCTGAAAAGTTTAAAGTATCTCTCCCTCATGTTATTTCTTCTCAACAATCTACTTTTGTTAAGCAAAGGCAAATTTTGGATGGTGTTTTTGTTGCTAACGAATTGATTGATTCCAGATTGATGTCATATCTTAGCTCACAATAATTATTGTTGTCTTAAGCAGTAAGCTTGTATGCACTTACTCACCGACCTTTGTTATCGTTTTTTTTTCCATCGAACTGACATTGTGGCATAACTACCTTTTTAGGGTTGGGGAAATTGGCGCTCCGAGTGCAACATAATACAAGATTTTTGTGATAAATATGGAGAAATAATAAGTGAGACGGGATAAGAGCAAGCACACAACCAAACACGCAAGATATACGTGGTTCACCTTTACAGGCTACGTCCACGGACAATACCACCAGATTTTTTTTTATTATATCAAGATAATTACATGTTCTTTCCGCAATCCACAAGACAAGCCCAAACAGAAGAGTTAACAAGACATACCCGAGAACACCATTGAGAAACCTTAGAAACCAACTCTCTAAACCATTCTTCAAACCACCTTCTTCATGGTTGCTAGTAACATAGGAGAAACATAGAAACACGCTAGAAACTTGGTCTATGAAAAAATCCCTAAACCTTAAACACTACAACACCAAAATCCTCTCTCTACAAGTTTTCCCTCATATCGATATTGACCTTCACGATAGCTCAACCTTCCCTAACAAAGAGACCAAAAAAACTAAGCACAAATATTACCACTCTTCTAGGTTGGATATCTCTACACCTCCAATCCTAGTCATGTATATAGAGAATACAAACTTGGTAACCAAGTATTAGTCTCTCAATAGGAAACTCAAACTCTTTCCTAATTGGATTATGAAACCAAACTCAACATGGAAATAGAACAAAACATAAAACCAATTGTTTTCCTAACAATTCGCCCCACCTCGGGTCATGCTTTCAAGCATGAGACGATCACAGGAAAACCACCTCCACCTTCTAAGAGTCGTTCACCGTGTTTTTATACCCGTAGAATTAATTTGATATTCACATCCGAACTTTCATCTTTATAAAAACATCTCTTTGATCAAAACACCATGACATTGATAAACTCTTCAAACCATATATTCTTCCCCAAAAAGACTTGTGAAACTTTCCACGTTTCACAAACACCATGAAAATCTTTAACCATCATCAATGAATCCTTGCAGAGACTCCACCATTGATCACCAAGAGAACCATCCAGAAGATTCTATGCTAGCTAGCTCCACCTAGTAAGCTAACAAAATATTGAACTCTAACATATAAATGAAGAATATCATACTCCAATACATGTCATGATTACCGTGTTTCTGAAAAAAACCATAAAACATTTTCACCGTGATTAACATACTTTTTGAGTGATTCTCAAATCCATTACCAATATGACATACTTATCACCACCATCACATCATATATATTCGCTCAGAATATATACTTTGTGAATGTCCATATTAATACGGTACATGCTTGTGAGATCGGACACATTCTTAATATTACGTGCAAGCCATTAAGATTGCTTTAACACATATTTAACAACATAAATATATAACATCTAGTGCATAACTTCGAAGCTTGATGGACCTGCTTATACCTGAGACCTCATGACCCATCATTTCTTTAAAATTTGTAACCCATTATTTGTTGTGTATGGTCACTAACATCCTTCAAGAAGTATATATGTATTTCACCTAATTCAACCTTATTCTGCATCTCAAACTACATCATAAAAACCAGACGAAGAACATACACTTCGACCAAGTTAAACCTCTGATTTATAAATCAGATTACAAATCCATCTTTGTGTAAACCCCGGTTGAAACATTATCTTAAAACGTTTTTCTCCACCCAAACAATAAACTATTATCCAATATCAGGTTCAATCACACTTGCCCCTCCAAGTTTTGTTACCAATTGTTGGGGAAATTGGCACCCCGAGCACAACGGAACACATGATCACAAGGGTTATTGGTGATCCCAATAGAGGATACAAATTTGGTCACCAAGTATTAGTCTCCCAATAGGAAACTCAAACTCTTTCTTAATTGGATTAGGAAACCCAACTCAACATGGAAACAGCCAAAACAGGAAACCCATTATTTTCCTAACAATTCCCTACCTCAGTCATGCTTTCAAGCATGAGGCGATCACATGAAAACCATAATCTTCCAAGAGTTGTTCACCATCTTTATAAACCCGTCGAATTAATTTGAAGTTCACATTCGAACTTCCATATTCATAGAACCATCTCTTTGGTCAAAACACCATGACGTTGACAGTCTTTAAACCATCTTTTACCCTAAGAAAACTTGTGAAATTTTCCACGTTTCACAAACATCATGAAAATCTTTAACCACCGTCAGTGAATCCTTGCACAAATTCCTCCATTGATCACCAAGAGAACCATTCAGAAGAATCTCCGCTAGCTCCTCCTAACCAGTAAAATCTAACAACATATTGAACTCTAACGCATAAAGGAAAAATTAGCTTCAATATCGTACTCCATTACATGTCATGATTACCTTGTTCTTGAAACAAACCATCAGATATCTCCACCATGATTAATTAAAAGGGTCATCACCAATCTGACATACTCTTTACCACCACCACACCCTATATATTCGCTCATAATATATACCATGTGAATTCCCATAATTATTACTTTGGTACATGCTTTCGAGATCGGGCACATTCTTGATATTACATGCAAGCCATCAAGAATACTTTAACATATATTTAACATCATAAATATATAACATCGTGTGCATAACTTCGAAGCGTTGCTGGACCTGCTTCTACATGAGATCTCACGACCCCATCATTTCTTCAAACTTTGTAACCCATTATTTATGATATATAGTCACTAACACCTTTCAAGAAGTATATATGTATTTCATCTCATTCATCCTTATTCTGCATCTCATACTACATCATAAAAACCAAACAAAGAACATATACTTCGACCAAGGTAAACCTCTAATTTTTAAATCACATCACAAACCCATTTTTATGTAAACATCGGTTGAGACATTATCTTCAAACATATTTCTCCACCCTAACAATAAACTAGTATTCAATACCAGGTTCAATCACACCTGCCCCTCCAAGCTCAGATACAAATTTGTTGGGGAAATTGGCACCCCGAGCGTATCAGAACATATGATCACAAGGGATATTGGTGATTAAACAAACCAAATTGGAATAATAAGAGAGACAAAAGATAAACAAGCGTACAACCACAACACAAGATAAACATGGTTCACCTTTACGTGTTATATCCACAACCAACACCACCAGAAAAACTTTCATTATATCAATATCATTACGTGCTCTTTCCGTAACCTACAAAACAAGGCCCAAGAAAAAGAGTTAACAAGACATACCCGAAAAACACCATTGAGAAAATCTTAGAAATCAACTCTCCAAACCATTATTCAAATCAGTCTTACATCTTCTCTTCAGTTACTTCTTCATGGTTGTTAGTAATAGAGGAGAAACGTGGAAACACACTAGAAAATTTGTTTAAAACAAAAGCCCTAAATCCTAAACACTAAAGCATCAAAATCCTCTCTCTACAAGTTTTCCCTCACATCGATATTGACCTTCATGGCAGCACTCGACCCTCCCTCACATCCGACTCAATCCGCAGTTTGACGGGTGGATATCCGATCTGTTTCTCGGCGGAGTGGACGCGGGTGGATTTTTAAAACCCGCAGTTTTAAGGTTTCGACGCGGATGGAATATCACTCATCCGTTGGATACCCGACCCTAAGGATAATGTTGGTATTATACATATATATGAAGGTTATTATAGGAAATTGGTTGGTAATATATATAGTTTCCTATTGATTAAGGTTAGTCTTTTCTAAGAGAACTTTGTTCCCCACTTTTCCCTTTCAGTGATTCCCTTCTTTGTTTACTTTGGACTTTTTTTGTTTTCCTTTTATTAAAGATTGATTTATTTCATTGTGAGTAGGAAATTTACATCTTCTTCTCTCAAGATAATACCAAAGTAAGATCGTGTGAAATTTTTGGGAAATTATCACACGTGAATCAAAATTTAGGTAAGTGAAAAATTCGTTAAATGTAATTGACTTCATATTCTGTGTTAATTAAACATTTACCTAATTTCGTTTTTTTGTTTAAATACACCAATCCACCAGTATCAAGTCCGCTCATCCACCCACCTACAGGTGTCAAATCCAACGAGTAATGGACTGGACGTGGACGAAAATTTTAAATCCGTTATTTATATGGACTGGATATGGGAGATACCAAATCCACATTTCTCACCCCTAGTGATAATGGACGAAATGGATTAGGATGGTACAGGGCCTTTGGTATACGCAATTCCAAACCTTTTAAAAAAATCATAAAATGGGCCAATTTAGATTTCAATAAATATGAAAATAAATGTGCCTACTGCTAACGGCAATAGGGGCATTGGTTATTGGTAGGTACATACAAAAGCCAAGGAACAGATTTAGCAATTGCACCCAAACAATGTGCCATAATTTAAAGCATTTTCTTCTACATTGTTTGTTGTAGCCCTATCTCAAAACGGAGAAATCAGATGAGGCAAGTGGGTGAAATTTGAAGAACCTCCAACTTGCGAGCAGCATCAAAAGAACAATGATTTAAGTGAATTATGCACAATGCTGCACGTCTATCCTTCTTTTAGCTTTTGACTTGTAAATGTTGATGGTAGGGGAAATGGATTAGGATAGGGAGGACATTAATAAAATCATGAAATGTCCCAAATTAGGCAGGTTTGACTTAATAATAAACAAGTTATTGTACGGATGATCTAAGGGGCGGAGGCCCCCCTGGCTGCCGACGCTTAAAAGCCTTTTCCAGCTTCAATCACGTCTGTTTCCTACGAACGAGCACAAATCAAGAACATCGACGTATCGGCCGCAAAAGATCAATGATGGAAATCAAGATATGCACAATATCGAGAACAACGACGTATGGGATGCAAAAGATAAATGGATTGTCTATTGAGACGGTCTGTTCAGAATTTTTTATGAAGGAAATCAAGATATGCACAATGCTACATGTATTTTCTTCTTGTCCTTCTTTACTTTTTAACTTTTGAATTGTGATGGTAGGGAAGAAACTGGATTAGGATGGAGAAAAATGTGCCCACGAAAGGGTGGTTCATTAATCATTACCTTGAAATTTCAATTTTGACAAAAATTCCTAACCGGGGCCAGCCCATGGGCACATAATTTGTAGGTAGTATGGATTATAGAGTTTGACCTGCATAGTCGAATAGGGTTGTTGTCAAATTGAATACTATTAATTGGTGTAGCCATTTTGCATACATTAGCTTTTGTTGCATGCCATATCTAAGCACATACATTCTCTTGTACATTAAATGGTGTTACAGCCACTTGCAATATTTCCCAACATTTTTTCTGCAAATTAATTGTTGTTGCGGTATCTTAGCATATTATTAATGGCAGGTATGGATC
>JAJJMC010020821.1:42010-91839 GCA_023531435.1 Papaver californicum | reverse complement strand
AAAAAAAAAAATTAGCCTTATGGATCAGGAGGATTATCCGGACTAAAACTTGGGTTAATCTTTTTATAGGTCCGTCCCTAATTAATGGAGTAATAATGGAATGAACTACTTACTGCCCGTAAAAAAATAAAAATAATTATGCACAATGATGTACGTCTTTCCTTCCTTTGATTTAACTTTTGACTAGTGATTTATAGGGGGAATGGATTATGATGGGGGCATGGGTTTGGGTTTGGGTTTGGCCTTGGCATACTCCTCCAGTCTCTAAAAGTAATACTACTAAAAATGACCAATTCGGTTTGATTAGGTAAAAAGGAAATGTCCGTACCCGAAAAAATCTCGTTCAGAGGTTTTTCTTGGAACTTCTTAATTGACAAGAAAACTCAAAACTAGGTCCCTCCATGGGCATACAAATTAAGCCAAAGGAAAAAAGAAAACTCAGCAGCCAAGGGGGGGGCCTCTGGCCCTCCACCCTTGATCTCGTGATAGTGTTGATCATATCATTCATATTTCATACTCATGTTTGTGAATTTGTGTGCAAGGTTCTGGGGCTATAAAACCTTTCTTACTGCCCCATGCTCTAGTATTTCCTTTGACAGTACTTAAAAATAAAATACTTTGATTATTTATACAGTATCAAAGTAAAAAAAGAAATACAAATTTAAATTTCTTGTTTATATGCTCAAATGATTTCAGGACACTTTCTGCCAATGATTAATTAATTAGGTAGTAAGGTACTTTAATATTCTTTAAGTTTTTAGAAAATAGTTACTACCATTTTTTATTTTAGTTTTTCTTTTAAAAAAATGATAGTAACATTTATTTTTGTTAAAATGGTGGTTTTTTTTGAAGCAAGTACTTAATATTGTTGATGTTATGTAATTAAAATGTACAACTTAATAATAAAAGGGAGAAAACAAATGAAAATAATATATTAACGTTTCTTGGATGCAGGTTCCTTTTGTGCGTAAAAGAATACTGCGGCAGCAGGAAGATCAAATCCATTCTGAGCTGCGAAATTTCGAGTGTTAAAATGAACACGAGAAGGCAAGTCGGTGTCTCCATTCTCATGGAGATTATTCCCCACCATAAGTGCATATCCCTGAGTGCTCATCAAAACTGGTCCTCCAAATACCATTGGACCTTTCTGCTGAAACAGGGTGAAAACATACCTGTGAATACCAATCGGAGGGCGAGGTTCCATGTAAGCCACCACCTCTCTTCCTGCATCCGATCAAGAGGTTCCGTTAATACATTTCCATCACAATATTCAAACTACAATATCAGTTATTGGCTTATTGCTTCGATCAATAATAGCATTTTCAATAGTACGAAAACCTAACCCAAGGTGTTGTTATCTCAACTACTGCATGCATAAAATCACCGATACTTAATTCTTAAAAATACTTTATAACCTGATTTTATCACCTAACCTCTCAATCCACTAACGAGTTTCGAACTCAGATCACTTATATTATAAGCCAGTGGCGTTAACACTTTTACTAATACGGTTGAGACTAAGATAAGATATTTTATGATGATCAATCATGCACCAATTAAGGTTCTATAATTTTAACAAGGTTATGAAAATTGCAGGTTAGCAAAAACGAACCTCTTGTAGAATCAAATCCTTTGGGAATATCAACAACAACCCTAAAATTAAAAACAAATCACATCAATATCTAGTCATAGAAAAACATATACTATAAAGAAATAAAGTACATATTTGTTGCATGTTGATTAAATGAATAAAGATAGTAAATTGTTTTTTATTAATAAAAAATTTGGTATCATCATCCAAGAGACTAGAGTTTACCACTGTATTACAATAACATCCGCAGTAAGTAAATTATTTTGATACAAATAACTTACCAATGGAGCCATTCTTTTATACTTGGTTCACTTGGAGTTGGTGCATCTGGATCACTCATCACCTATACAATATTATTGCATGCAGACATCAATGTAAATACTACCAAATTTTAACTGAGTAATTTATAAAATGTAAAAAAAAAGTTGCTTACAAGTGTGTAAAGGTTGGTGGATACAGAACGATGAAGATCATAAGAACGATTGCTGCCTCGATCATGAGATTGATTATGAAGATTATTGATAAAAACAGTAGGCTTATCAGAAACAAGAGAAGGTTTAAGTTTACAACCATTAGTAATTTTCATTGGACCATAATAAACAGCTAGTTGAACACTTGGAGTAAACATGTCAACCACATCTCCTATCACTTTCCCTACTGCTAGTGATTGTACTGACCTTGCCATCATCTATCCCTACATGTATTGAACAAAAATAGGGAGCTGATAAGTTTTGAGTGTGTGTGGGGTGAAAAATGAGGTCCTTGAAAGTTTAATTTGTAGGGAAGAATGGGAGTTTTGGAAAGAGAGTGAGTGAGTGAGTGAGTGAGTGAGTGAGAAGAGAGTAAGAAAGATTTGTACAAGTAGGATGGATTCTTCTACTCATGAAGGACACGTCTCAATACTCCATACAGATACGACACGTTTGGTTTGGTGATCCTTGAGTTTACCTTTAGGACACGTGTTTAGCACAACTATGAAAGTTACGAAAGCCGAAAACTGTCTGAATCATTCATGCATGCTCATTTTGGACTGCTCTTACTCTTCTTTTCCTTTTAGGTTTTTGTTTTTGGCGTTTTCACAAAAACAAAAAAATTACTTCCGATCGAGGTTTTCTTTGAGTCACACTTGGGTGGTGGGTTGCACTGATATGTACACTTACGTATGCATAATTTATATTATAAAAAGAGTTGATGTATATTTTATAATAGGATAAAGGACGGACTAGATCATTTAAAAAATGCATCGGACGATTGGTTTGTTTTGAATAAAGTATGGACTAGATCGGATGTCTTTCGATGACTGTGATCATGCCTCGGCCCAGTAAAGATCGCATGAACCGGTTAATCCTTTAACTTCTGTCCTGGCAATTGGTTTATTAGAACTAAGTCGAATTCCTTAAATAATGAACAACGCAACTCCATGTATCCACCAAGAGATGGCCACATCGAGGCATGGTCATCCGATGCTTATTGGTAATTGTTTTATCCCCCTTAGGCCCTTGAACACGAGCAACCAATTCGTCGAACTCAACTTCTTTATCTTCTATTGTACCTTCCCTTATCATCGAGATGTAAAATTCCTTGTCTTTTTGTAGTCGTAAGACTATCATCTTTCTAAAATATTGGCATTGGGTTATGTTCTCATCATCCGCCAAACTTAAATGGCCTATTTGTTCGGACGCAACGTGAAATCCATAATTTTCATCCCCATCCACGTCGTCAGTAGATAATACGTAGGGATGAATGATTGAAGGGAGTTTCGTAAGATACTCATGGAATATCGTATAACACGTTTCATGTGGTCTACCCCACGTATCCCTAGGTGTAACTTGATAACCAAATGCCTCTTTTATAGTCAACGCCTCTTGCGGGGGATCCATGGACACCTTTTTCCTTGCTTCTCCTTTTAGTCGTACTCGTCTTGTACTCGGTTGACTTTCTTGCGAAGGGACGATGAGAAACTTTTCCTTGTCTTGTGTTGCACTCGCTTGACTTTCTTGCGTTGGAACGATGGGAACGATGGAATCCCTTTGATCCTTTGACTTGGCTTGTTGCCCACTTGGTCCACTATCTTGCTTTTCCGGGCGACCCTTTTTCTTTGAATCGGTGGACATGGGACAGTCGTGCGAACGATTCTATAGAATCGTTGTTTATGTCCTACCATATCGACCGATTCTGCCTTGTCTATATTTTAAAGAAAAATCCCGAAAGGCTGAAATCGGCACACGTGAACTGACTTGTATGCCGATTCTAGCATTCAGCAAAATGGAATTCTCTGGACATTTTTTCAACTAGAATAGGTGCATAGCTCAACACATATCGAATGATTCTGTTTTTGGATAATTTTGGGAAATCTCCAAAGGATGGAATCGTTCGATAAATCAGTCCATAAACGCCGATTATTTCACCTACAAATCCCGCCGAAATATATACCAGAATCGGTCGTTGTTCATGACCACATCCACCGATTCTGGTTCATATTCTCCAGGTTACATAGAATCAATGGATATGAGGTTATCTTATCCAACGATTCTGGGTATAAAACATCCCAGAAAACAACTCAAAATTTTGTAAAAAAATCCACTTTTGGACGATTATAAGGTTGAAAAACATGTTTGGAGATCCTAATAGCGTATACCTGACCATTTGAAGCATCAAAACCTTCATTTTCCCGGTTAGATTCTTCATTTGCTTGAGTAAATTCATCAAATATGTGTTGGTTCACATGTTCTTGTTCATCCAACAAATAATCCAAATTGGTAGGATCGAACTCTCTTTCGTAGTCTTATTGGTGATACGTAGATGCACCTATTTCATCATCACCACTAGAATCCTCATCGTCACTATAAATTTTCATCTTTCCTACCAAAATCTTAAAACCCTAGTTTTCCACCAGTTCTTCTCCTTTTTCTTCAATTTTTGAAAAACAACTCTACTCTAATTCTTACAATCTGACACTAACTATAATCTATTTTTAATCACTAACTAAGTTTAATTAACATTTGAATTAATTAATACTAATCAAATATATTAGTTAATAACATAAATAGTTGGATAAGAGTTTTTATTTTATTTTTATAATGATCATATTTTAACCTTTAATGGTAACGTCAAAATAATTCACGCAGGTTCCAATTTAGGGAGGTTTCTTTAACCCCTTACAAAAATACTTTAATTATTTATTTTGCTAAGTAAAAAGAGGAATGCAAATTTCCCTTAAATGGTTTTGTTAATACGTCGAGTTAAGAACATCAAACATGGAAAAGGGCTTTACCAGGGAGGTTTAAACTTCAACTACAAGGCTGCTTTAGGAAAGAGTTTATTAATAACCCTAACTCCCAGTGAAAATTGATACCCATGTATTTATTTTTAAAAATTGTTTTCTCAAAAATAAGGTGGAAATATTTCTTTATTAAATATTAATTAAAGATAATGTGACAGTTTTACAATACATTTGTGATAGTTGTGATAATAATGCCAATATCACATAAATTACTCAGAACCAGTATAGATAAAATAAATTTAATTACAACTAAGCCAATTTATTTTTAATTTTTAAGGGCTTTTTAATTGGCTTCTTAAGAAGCAAGACACTAACCCTTACTTTTTACACCACCACATAAAACAAACCATTAAGCTTTACTGACAGGGTGCAACCAGAAATCTAGCTATATATACATATATATATATATATATATATATATATATATAATGGGAAAACAAAAGTTTTGCCGGGGCAAATGTACACACCCATGTTTCAAACTCGCTCCGTCCGCGCTTGTCGTAATTATCTTGAAATCGAACCAAATTGTGACACAGTGTGTCCGTTAGGGGAAAAGACATTTCCGGTGTAGGAAGTGTAAAATATGTATAAGAATAAACGATTATAAGAAAATGTAATTATGGATTGGCCACTTGTCTCTTTGAAACAAAAATGGAAATAATGTCAACAAAAAAAGAGGGCAATTTAGGTACTCAAAAATATTGTCATTATAACGGCTAGTAAGTGAGCACCGTCGGATAAAAGAAAAGGAGGCTCCTTTCGGCTCATTAGAAAAAAAAACCTACTACTTCACTCTCCTCCTTCACTTACTAGATCTCTTCATCGTTACACACCTCAAAGATCAGCCTTTTTGATTTCAACATCTTCATTTCCTTCTGATTCACAGACTCGAAACAAATTTTATTAAAGATGGTGAACGGAATCTTAAACATTTTTAAGAAGAAGACTGCACCTAAAGGTAAGATCTTTACTGTGTTTCTAGTGATTAATTGATTGAATTTTATTGGGGGTTTGGTGTTTGATTATGTAATTGAAAAAGTGTTTTGATTTGATTTATGAATGGATATGTTTTTGATTGAAAATTTTGTGTTTTATGTTTGTTGTTGCAGAGGCACTCAGGGAGAGTAAAAGAGAGATGTCTGTTGCTACAAGAGGTAAATTGGGGTGTGGTTTTTTGGGTTTAATTTTGTTAATTAGAATAATGGATTCAGTATGTATGGATGTGATTTGATTTGATTTGATTAAAAAGGTTGTTCCTTTAATGAATTTTGAATTCATATGGTGGGTTCAATTTAGGGTTTAGGTTTAGACTTTTATCATCAGATCTTTGCCAATTTAATGGATGCTGATTTTGTTAAAGAGTGTGGTTTAGATTTATGGTTTGCTGAATTTATGTCTTGTTGGGTGTGATTTTGTTAGGGATTGAAAGGGAAATTGGTTCATTGCAGCTTGAGGTATGTTATAGTTTGTTTTCTTGGGGGATTTCTTAAGTGTATGCGTATGATTCGATATCTTATACTTGGCATGAATTTGGCAGGAGAGGAAATTGGTTGCGGAGATAAAAAGGACTGCAAAATCTGGAAACGAGGCAAGTTCGTCTAAGATGTTTACCTGTTTGTTCCTTCGATTGAACTCCACTGCATATGCATACGAAATTAATCTTTTGGCATGTTTAATTTTTCTCTACCTCATGGAACCTATGGAGTATGGACCATCTTAGCTACAATATATAAGATAGTGTCTGAGAAGAACCACAACTTTTACTTCTTCAATTTCTTATGTGTTCCACTGAATTTTGTTACGGGAAAGCACCTGTTTAATTAAACAACTTCTATTGGTACTCGTATTATGCAGGCTGCAACCAGAATATTGGCTCGTCAACTTGTCCGTTTAAGGCAGCAAATAACCAACCTGCAAGGCAGTCGTGCTCAAATCAGAGGAGTAGCAACTCATACACAGGTCTTGGTCTTACCAGAATTTAGAATATGCAACTTTACAGTTTATGTTATCTTTTGTGTTTCGCTGATACCCTTTTTACTTACTTGACAGGCAATGTATGCTAGTACTGCAATTTCGACCGGAATGAAGGGGGCAACTAAAGCAATGACAGCTATGAGCAGAGTACGTATACTCTGTGAATTTATAACTCATACCAGAGTAGTTATTGAGTTTATCTTGGATGTTTTTTTTTTATTATACACATATGGTGATACAATCTAACTTTTTCTAATCTTGCTTTGTTTTAGCAAATGGCACCGACAAAGCAAGCTAAAGTTATTAAGGAATTCCAGAAGCAGTCTTCGCAGATGGACATGACTGTAAGATCCACACCTTACATATGGTGTATATTGTTCTTTTTGTTATGTATCATTCATGTATTGTGTCCATGACCATCACGCCATTTGTTCACATGAAGCCTGGCTTTTTTTTTTTTTTTGAATAGTTAGCACAATCTTATTTCTTGGAGCTCAACCAAGTTCAGCTTTGCTTTGTATGTTAGATATCTAGTCCATGATTGGTTCCTGTAGAGAGAGAGAGAAAAAAGAATGTCTCCAAGATGTGTATGAGCCAGACTAGATTTTGAAGCCCGGTTTTAGTTTTGGTTTGCTCTGTATATTGTTTCTTGGGGTCCTAAATTTGGTCCCTTTATCTGGATATTGTTACATTATTTTCAGGTACTAATTATTTGTAATACATCATATTTGGCATTGCAGATTGAGATGCTGTCAGAATCTATTGATGAAACCTTGGATAAAGACGAGGCGGAAGAGGAAACAGAAGAGCTCACTAACCAGGTGAGCAATATTAGCCCTCCTATCCTCTCTACTGCACAGGACTGACCATCTCAGTTAACTGGATATTAGTTACCATTTTCAACGTATTTCGATTTTTAGTTAGTCTTCCATGTGTGACACTCCAACCTCTTTCTTACCTTCCTCTGGGTTTCCTTGTAGGTTCTCGATGAGATTGGCGTGGATATTGCTTCACAGGTTGGTGTTTTGAATGCTGTTTTGCTGCTTCTTCTTTTTCCGCATTTAGTGTGCCTACTCTATAAGTAACTTGAATCTCCACCTTTGCAACAGTTATCCTCAGCTCCTAAAGGGCGGATCGCATCCAAGAAAGTCGAAAATGCTGTCCCAATTCCAAGGTAAATTCTAGGGCTAGGCGAAAAACACACAAATTCCAGTCGGAATTCACTTGTATAGCATTCTCTATGATCTAAGTTTTTCGGTGTTATTTGCAGGCCTGCTGCTGAACCATCTTCTGAAGTCGACGATCTTGAGAAGAGATTAGCTTCACTTCGCCGCCTCTGATTAGTCAAATACCACCAAAATGTTCTCATATATAGCATAATGGTAATAATCTTTGTATAAATCTGTCTCTTTGTTACAACTTATCCCATCCATGATGTAAGGTTTTTTCTTTATTCTCTCTGTTCCAGAAAACTAATCAGAGCCGATGAAAAAAATTACATTTGCCTGAATTACTGCAATTGATAGTATAATCAGAGCCGATGAAAAAAATTGCATTTGCCTGGATTACATTTCCCAAATTTTAGTTCCAGTTGAAACATGATTGCCATGTTGATAATTATTTGCAGGCCTGATGTCGACAAGATTAGCTTCCCTTGGTCACCTCTAAAAATGGTGTCTCCTAATCTTTGTATACCGCTTTCTGCAGAATCTGCTGCAAATTCAATTGTCTTTGAATCTACTCCCAGAGCTTTCAATGAAACAAGACTATTCACGTGTGGAATTCCATTATATTTAATCAAACCTCCATCCAAAACCTTGTTAAATATGTTAGTTTTGGGGTCATAGACACAGAGAATTGGATTAGTATAAACTTGATACATTCCATTCTTCTTGTACCAAAAGAGAACTTGGTTGTTTTTAGCAAGTGCCAAAAGGCTCATATATATCATACTTGACAGTGGCTTCTTCACCAGGAATAAATGGTATAGTGAACTCCAAACTCCAATCCCATGATGGATAATAGCCCTCTTCGACAGCAAAATCATCCTTCGGCTTATTTTTAAACGACCATATGTTTGTGCGCTTAACATCTCGATCCATAATAAGAAAGCTCAAATACCCTCCCAGTAGTGTAAGTTGGGCATCCAAAGTATGTTTGAAAGATTGTGGTGGTGTTGGGAGATTCGGAACTCTTCATCTGCCAAATCAAAAGCTGACAATCTTCCGTTGGTTGCTGTCTAACCAATGAAGGAATCCATTCCATAGGATACCTGAATGAAACAATGAATTGTCGTTAATTTCTCCGATATTTCTCCAGCCACTGCTATCACCTCCTCCGAGAGTATATACATAGATTGATGCCTTTGTGCTCATGGAGTGGTCCTGAATTCTAACAACCTTGTAATTCCTACCAGAAGAATTGTAACCAAATCCAAAGACATTTCGACTTTTGTTGTCATATGTTAGGAGGTTAAAGCATTCTCCGGTGAAAGAATTAAAGACGTAAATATTGAATACCGAGGAATCGTCTATAAGTAAACAAACCAAACCGTTGCAAGAACCAATAAAGCTTGACCCTCCGTAGTTCTCACCTCTGTTACTGTTAGCAAGAGGAAGTTTGATCTCAGTAAGTTCTTTGTAAAACCATCTATCACTACCATGTGGAATGTCATCATATAGTATCCAAAAAAAAGTTTAACATCTCTACGCGACCACCACTCGTTTATAGATGTGTCTATAGAAAGAAGGAGACCACCTGCAATCTTTCGATGAGAAAGGAGAGTATTCCAAGTTTTTGATACAAGTTTGCATTCTAGGACGGACTCGCGAGGAACATATGACAGGATTTTTGATTGAATATCCCATGGAAGATCTTCCATATTAGCATATAAATTTGGCTAATAATCTTTCTCAATAATACTAGAAGTTCTTATATAGGCTTCAATAGTTCTTAAAGTAGTACTAGGCCTAAGTTATGCACAAGCTAGGGCATACCTTGCGAAAGTCCTTCCGCCTATACGGATTAGGTTTTGCGTGGCCTTGCCTTGCGATGAAGTTTAGAATTGATGTTGACTTTGCCTTAATAGGCTTACGTTGCTTGTTCCTTTCGAATTGACACTTTGACGAACTATGGTCATGCTTGATCCCTTCACGGTACGGTTTGGGTACGTAGGCAACCGCAATGCAATGCATTGAGGTGCAGCACCTTGTCGCTCATATCATCTAATATAGAGGTGATTGCGACATTATGGTAACTCGTATCATCTGGTAATGCTAAGTCAAGAGATGATTGTTGCCACACTTGATGAGGTAGTTGCAATTTCATTCGATAGATTGTTCATACTTCCTAACAACCGTTACGGCATGGAACGGCATGTGCTTGGATGTTGCACCCTTGGCAAGGGAAAGATCAATGCAGGCTCCAACTCATGGTCGAAACAGAGTTATAAAATTGGAAATTAGGCTTGAAATAGCCTAGGTTCTAGTCCAAGGCATGAGTTAGGCCTGGACAATGCTTATAAGTATTTGATGCTTTCCAAAGGCATTCACCATTGGCTTTAATGGCCCTTTATCCTTTGCAGAATAAGTGTGTGTTGGAATATGGGGTATGGAAACTACGTTTCTTATGCTTGAAAAGGAAAATCTAACTGCAATTACCAGCGAGAAGTTAAGCTTCAAGGTCCGGTTACTATCTTTCAGGGCGCGCATCTGGGAGTTATGGCCTGCCCAGCGCGCAGCGCCGGAGGCGGAATTTTTCGGTCTGTGACATTATCTTCTGATATTCTATATTAATTTGTTATCTGTTTTCAGGAAATTTAGTGGGCAAGATTAGTATGCAGAAATTTATTAGTTGTGTTTCACTTATCTATTCAATTCCCATTAACATGGGCTACTGCAGGTCAAATGTTTAATCTCGGGTTTGTTACATATTATGATCTCTTCTCAATTGTCATGCATTTGACTGATAATCATTACTGTAACTTTAGTTGATTCTTACTACCATTGTCTTTGTTTTGTAAGGTTTCATGGATGCGAACACCTGAAGCTGGAGATTACCTACTATGGAGATAGTTGGCAACTTATTTGAATCTCAGGTTTGTTTCATTACCTACTATGATCTCTTCAAAAATGTATTTTACATGATTCTGCCAAAAGGTATAACTTACCACCATAGAGTTTTCGGAGTGGAGATGTATTAGTCGTTATGTTTGCTGTAAATGAAGGAGATCGATACATCTAACCTGGCAACTAATACGTTCTCCTCTCTAATTCCAATGGTAACAAAAAAACTTATAATCATTAGCTTCCCTTGATATCATTATTTTTTCCTAATTGATATACTCACTTAATATCATTCTCTTTTTGTTTTCTGAGGAATCATTGTTGGGAAGACTTTAAACTAGAGATGTGGTAGTGTCGCAGTACCATCTTAAGTGCAGAGAACAATATATGATTATGCTGTTGTTCCTGCAAGTCTGTTCAAGATCAGGAATAAATTTATACTTATTCAATAATAAAGTTTGTTGAAATGATTTTATTCCTAAGTTCTTGAACGTGACTTGCAGGATAGGTATACAACAATAAATGAACAAGATATTCGGTTTTATGTGAAGAAACAACTTACATGCATCATAGAGTTTTCGTAGAGAAAACATATTACTTGTTAAGTTTTTGGAAAACTCTATTCATGTGGGTTGTTTCTTTTTGTACAAAATATTAATACCTTATGGAGATCGATGCAGCAAACCCGACAAGTAACCTCCTGAATTCCAGTTGGTGAGTAAACTCTTAACACATTAGAGTTTCTTGCATTACCTATCATTATTATGATCTTCTTCCCTTGATGAAAATTTGGTTGACTCATACTACCATTCTCTTTGTTTTTCGAGGATTCAATGATGCAAACACCTGAAGGCTGGATAAAAAAAGCAAGACAGGGTTAGGCTTACAATGTGGTATAAGGGAGGGAATAAACTTATAACCAAGATCAAATTTCTCGAAATAAATTTCACCCTTTCCCTTGTATAGCGTTGCGGGACCTTAATAAAGAGTACTTTTGTTCAATCATGTCACAGTGATGGAACTACTGTTTTTACGTTAATTAGTGACATTTACTGATCCTTACTTCTGCCCCAAAGCATTAAAAAGAGCAAGAATTTGGTCCGTCAAAAAAAAAACACTGGATTTTGGTACGTCTGATTTAGTAATTTAAAAGGAATTTCTGTCCGGCTCAGATCCTTTTTCACCAAACCCTACATTCCATTACGTCTCTTGCCAATCGGCATCCACCCCTTTACAAAGGGGACTTTTTTCTGGGAAAGGAAACAATCAGGAGCAAAAAAGGAACCCTTTTTTCTCAAAGCAGCACACCTTCATACTAAATTAAAGTTAGGTTTCTCTTGAAAAAATCTCCAATGGCTTCTAGATTGTGGGTATCAAAAGTTGCTTCTCATCTCAAACTCTCTATTGCTCACAGAGGGTTCGCTTCTGGTAAGATCAAATCTTTTATATAACCTTTCGATTCTTGTTTTTCAGAACAAGAATGGGGCATTGCCCCTTGTTGTACAAATCACTTTTTTACTTGTTAGATCTATGGACCTGTAATATTAATTTATTTGTGTATGTATTTGATTTGCAGTTGTCAAGGATCTGAAATATTGTAACTCTCATGAATGGGTTAAAGTTGATGGTGGTTCTGCAACAGTAGGAATCACAGATCATGCTCAGGATCATTTGGGAGATGTTGTGTATGTTGAATTGCCAGAAGTTGGAGCTACTGTAACACAGGGAAAGAGTTTTGGTGCTGTAGAGAGTGTTAAGGCTACTAGTGATATCAACTCTCCTGTTTCAGGGAAAGTTGTCGAAGTTAATGAAGAACTCAGCAACTCTCCTGGTTTAGTAAGTATAACGAATAGTTCATTATGCTATTGGATATTGTTATCTGAAATTGTTAGGAATGAATCTCGATTGGCCCTTTTTCGATTAAATGCTTGTAAAGCTATAATGTCCTAAGCAAAATTCGATCGTATCACTGCCTTGGCAATGGTTGATTTTGCTCGATAGGTAGTTCAGTGCTGCAATCAGTCCTATAGACACCATTTGCAAGAATTTTGTAGGTCTTAAGTGAATTGAAGCAAAATTCAGTTGTATCATTGCCTTGGATATGGTCAATTTTGCTTATTAGGTAGTTTATGCTTGGAATCAGCAATTAGGCCTATAGACACCATTTGCAAGAATTCTGTAGGTCTTAAGTGAATTGAAGCCAAATTCAGTCGTATCACTGCTTTGGCAGTGGTCAATTTTGCTCAGTAGGTAAATCATGCTTGCAATTAGGGCTATAATCATCAATTTGCAAGATGTTTATAGGTCAGAATTGAACTGAACTTGCACTACTTATTGGTAGTTCCGTCTCTCTCATCCTTAAACCTTTGGCACTTGCCTTTTGATATAACATAATTTATTAAGGTATTGATCTATAACTACTTGTTCAGGTTAACACGAGTCCTTATGGAGATGGATGGATTATGAAAGTGGAGGTGGGTAACTCTGGTGAACTTAGCTCTTTGATGGACTCTGAACAGTACTCCAAGTTCTGCGAAGAAGAAGACTCAAAGCATTGAGTGAAAAGCTAAGAAGATCATTCTTCAATACGCATTGCAGAAAAGAAAAAAACAAGTGCCAGTTTCCCTTTTCATCTTTCTCTAGCTATGTATTGCTAAATTTTAATGGCACTCAATAATTTTTTCTTTTCATATTCTTTCTTTTTGTTCTCGAGTGACAATGTGGTAGACTACAAGTAGGATTTTCTATCTTACTCTGAGAATAATTCTCTCGGTTTTCCTATGATTTTCCCAGTATTACTTTCCTTTCACCATTATTTCTTCGAGTAACTAGTTCTGCAAAAATCTTTACTATTGTGTTTTTTGATGTTTGCTGTGAAAGAGCATGGGGAATGAGAAGATACCAGTTTTCTGCATAAGAGATAAGCTGAATATTGGTCTTCTCCTCTTCCTTGTAACGTCATTCGTCTGTCCATGTTTTTGAACCATTTGAACACTCCAGAAAAAAGAAGAACAGCCTTGATATTCTGCTCTAATAGAGATAGATGGAGGTAAGGAGGGAGAGATTTATCTCCAGTTGTGGATTTCCCACAACTTAGTTCCCAGTCACACATTTGTGATAAGGAGGAGTAACAAAACAAAAGGAAACAAAAAAGATGCAATTTTTTCTTTACTGCAACTTTTTTACCACCAGACATGGAGGTTAAAGAAAACCTTACACAGTGATTAGGCATCACCAGAGCTGCATAACAGCGCACCAGTATAGGAATGCTTAGTCTTAAGAGGGTTACTTACCAAAAAAAAAGAAAAGAAATTAGTCGGTAAACGCACACATCCTTTTTCCACCACTTTACCTTAATCACGAGTCTACTCGTCTTTGATAAATGAATGTGTTTATTACAGGTTAAACTGTTAGATAGTGACGAAAACAAATATCCTAGAGTACCCTGTCATGTACAAACACATTTGAATCAGCTTCATGGAAAGATTAGTTCTTTAAAGTACACTTGTATCGCGGCAGGTGGCAAAAATTACTTATATTCTAGGAGATGCTTTTACAACTGGTGGTGCTGGTATGAAGGATTTGAGTGATGAAACATCTCCTGCGATTTCAAGCAAGGTATCTAATCATGCACTTTGGGTTGTGTTTATATACTCGACATATTTAACACTCTTGATTTTTTATTTTATTTTCCTTCTATTATTTGACAGGATGACAAAGAAATGGAGATGGTTCTCGATTTCCCTTGGGATAAACACAATGTTCTTGATAGTATTAAGATTGACTTGGACAATCCTTATACGGAGTGGATGGATGTTAAAGAAAACTATGGTGAAGCCATCGAAGATGAGTTTACATAGATCTGAACCACCATTATGTTTTATCTATCTTTTTACCACTAGAAAAAAATGATACTGCACTAGTAATTTTGCTTGTTATATATCTTTATGATGACAAGACCTAAAACTTGTTCTGTCTGCTCTGCTTACATATGCGGCCTATACGGCACCAAACTTTTCATGATGTATCAGGAGTTGATTATGTCCGAGAGACTGAATTTTGTTAAATGATTTATGTCCCTTGTTGCATTAGCTAGCCCTTAGCCATCTTAAATCAAATTAAGAAGGACGTGATTATTTGAGAAACAACTATTTGAAACTGCTCTCCAATGTTCAATTCCTGAATTATTTGAGAAACGACATAGCACTTCCACAACTTGGGCTATGTCCGGTCTTGTGCAATGCATAGTATACATAGGACTCCTAATAACATTAGAATAATCAAGTTGTGCATGAGTGCGTCCAGTATTTTTCATTTACTTGATACTATGATCTAAAGGAATGGGTGCTAGCTGGTTTGTCATCAAAACGTATAATGGAAGCATATAGAGAGGAAATAACCTACAGCGGCTCTACTTGTCAGAAATCAAGAGGACACCAAGGGATTAAGAACGTATCCGGTGAACAATAAAACTTCAGTAATGTCGTCTTTGATGACAAACATGAAAGGATGATCTGCAACAAGATCCGGTACTGGTGGTGGTGGAGGAGGAGGACCACCCATAGAACACTGAGCAAACGCGATAAGAGTAGCAGCAGCACCTTCAGTTCCTTCCTCGTCAACTTCAACAAAACACTTATGAACAACTTTATCAATTGAAGCATTAGTACTCAACATCTCAGTTAAGTCTGCTTGGGAACTAAAAGGCATAACTAATCCCAATTCACTGAGAACTCTTTTTGCGTCAAAATCGAACGTTATCTTAAACTTTGGGACCTTGAATTCTCCCGTTCGTTTCACCTTGACATATTTTGGAATATATTTATCCAAAAAGCTAGCTGAATCAGTACTTGCCAAGTCTAACAACTCTTCAAGTCCATCACGTCTATCAGGTAAGATTATGTACATAGAAAAACCTCGAGCACTTGAATCAAATAGGTCACCAGACCTTCTCTTTAACGCTTTTTGTGTTTGTAGTTTGTATGGGAGTTTGAGTACTTTGAAGCCGTTTTGATACGATATATATTGGTGTTCCTCTTTACTAGTCATAAACGGGACTTCAACAGAAGAATGTCCATCAAGTAAATAGAATTCTGAGTTCTTAGTTAATGATTTATACCATAATCCTTTGAAATAGAGTGCATTCACCAACACTACCTTTGCAGCACTGTTAACAGATCCTTCCGGCATTAGGCCTTTGATTAATCCCTTGGTTTTCGTTTCGACCCATTGGTTCACCATCAGTCTCACTTCATTAGCCTTCAAGAAAGAAAAAAATATACATAAAACAGTAATTAGTCGGCAATTTTAGAGTTATCTTGACCTTGACTTAGTTGACTTGACTTTGACTTGGTTGACTTGACCTACAATCATCTGATAAAAACTAGTGACCTAATCAACAAATAGCCCTAACGATTCATACTGCAGAAGAAAAAAATCTTATATATAAAAAAAATAAAAAATTGTTACCTCATGAATGAAATCGACATCTTGAACATGTGCACTAAAGATTGAATTGGCAACCTCTTGAAATTTGGGGTTTAAGTCACAAGATTTCTCAACCCAAACACTATTAACAAGAGACAACTAGGTTTTATTCAATGATTTCATAAGTTCTGAGCAAAACCCATTAAGAGAATCAAGATTTTGAGATTTTAAGAACCCTAATAATTCATCTAGTGTTTCACCTTTTGATCCAGAAGCTAATAATCCTAAAGCAACGTATATTGATAACGGAGAATACACTAAATTCTTGTCGTTGCATGCATTTTCCAAAAACAGATTCTTCATAGTTTGGATAAAGATAACATGCCTTGCATTAACATTCGCTCTGAAGTTCACCCCATGGAAGATGAATGAGATGATAAAACAGGTTTGTCTTCAAGATTCTAATTATTCAACTCTTCATAGGCATTAAACTTTACCTGTAAATTGGTGGCAGATGAAAAGAATGAAATACTGATCAACAAAGAGCCAGAAACAAAGGTTACAGCTATACCTCAAAATAAATAAGACGCAACTCACTTTTTAACATTAAACTTGTTTACCTGAGATCTCCATTTCATTAGTTTTCATAATCGAGCAATCACTGGTTAAATCTGACTGCATGTTATTAGGCACACGAACCACGAATTCATATGACAGTTGAAAAATAAAACAAGGATTCATTACATAGATAACAAATTTACAAGAATGTGTTTCTGGATGTTTAGTTAATACTTAATATTGTGAGAAAACCTACAACAACAATCGAGTTTTCACATACACTATGAGACAATTGGCGACAATGTAGTTGAATTCTTGACATAACCTAAAGAGTAACTTTCATTCCTCATGTACCTTTATGCACAGGTAAGCAACGCTTTCTGGACGCTTCCAGACATTCTAAAACCAACCTAGCTTGACAAGTCAATTTCCTTCTCATCTCAATTAAACCAAAATCACGGCTTATAAATTCTTGATGATTGAATCCATCCAGTCTTCCACTGATGTCTCTTTGAAAACCAGACATTTGTGGTTGAATTTGATTCCAACCATCCATCGTCATATTCCTCATTGCAGGGAGAGTATTTGATCTGACAAGCCCCGTTGTTGCCACAAGAGCTGGAAAAAAACAACAGCATCACAAGACACTCTTTAATAAACATTTCTGCACTTTATGACTATGTAAATGAATAAGTTCAACAACAAGCATACCCATAACTACATGAAACAATGAACATACGCATTTACGGATCATTTTTACATGCTTACATTGACACTCTACCTTCACATTTTGACGCTATTTTTCGATATAAAAACTTATTACAAGCTAAGAGTGTAACTCATTGAAGAAGAGAAATGCACCTTTGTATGGAGATTCGAGAAGGAAATTAGCAGGAAGACCAATACCAACACCAGCGAAAGTGATACCAACATTAAACCCAACACCACAGCCAGCACCAACATAACCAATAACTTCAGGACCAAATCCAGGACCCCATCCAACACCACATCCAATACCTAATCCCATACCCCAAAATGCTCCAGTAGTTGGATGAACTGGATTCCATCTCTCATATCTCCTAAATAATCCCTTTATAATCATCAGGACCTACAAAAACAAAAATCAATCATAATCTGAAATTGAATGATTCAAATACACTAACTAATCAAACTTAAATGGAACCCAGATTCAAATTATTTGAAATTTGAGCTTAATTCTAGCTCAATTCAACGAAAATATCTCAAAATTTCATAGATATTTATAAGATTTAAGATTCAAAATAGAAGAAAATCAAAAAATAACAGAAATCAGTTACCGTAATCTCATTACCATTTGCTATAAACAATTGAAATCCTTTCTTTCTTCTGATGATTCTTTTCTCTCTCGGTTTTTTAGTCTCTCTATAATTTACACTCTACAGAGAGATGATGAGTATCACGGACTGAGACTATGAAAAGTTTGTTTGGTTAATAATAATAAATCCTCAATACTCTCAATATTTGTAGGATACCCCCTTCTAAACGATTTTTCTTCTCAAACGCTCCCTTAAAGTTAAAGAAATTATTGTATCTGATAATAACTCCCCGTTACTCTTACTTTGGTATGATACCCCTCCAGGGCCGTCTTGCATGTTTAGGGTGCTCCAGGCGAACTAAAAGTTTTTAGATTTTTTTTATGGGTTACCAAATTAAGGAAAAAGATAGAATCTTAGATTATTGGAAGATAAGTTTATATGTTAACTATGTGGTTGAAGGCCATAAAAATAAATTCAACCTCTTTGGTTAGATTTTGGATTCTAAACTGGTAATTTAACATAAAGTAGCACCAAAATTGGTTATTATTTTTAAAAATAAAAAATTTAGTAAAGCTTTAGTAACAAATTTTATAGTTATCTATAACATAAGTAAGTGTAACAAGATACTTTTATCTATTATTAGAGAGAAAAATATTTTAGGCCCCTAATAATTAGGGCTCTAGGCCACCGCATAGACGGCCCTGACCCCTTCCAATAATTTTATTTATCAACCGCTCACTTAAAAGAGTGAGCATGGTGTAAGGTTTTGGGCAATTTTTCTGGAATGTGGAGAAAAATACAACCATCATTGTGTTATATTTCCCCTGCATTCTAATAGATAGTTTTGGCTCGGCTATAACATGTAGCATGTAATAGCAAAGACTAGCCACACAAAAATTATGTTTCTTCGAGAGTTAGAACCTCAATTTGTAATATTATTTTTTTGGGCCTATTTTTGCACTTAATTCAGGGTTTTTTTCTTCTAGATATCTAATAGGAAATGAATAAGATTGTACAAGAATCGGGTTGAATCGAATAGTCGAACTAAAACCGGTTAATTTTGAACCGAGCCGAACCGAACCTTTTATCCAACAGTCGATTACGGTTTGAGATATTACAACCATAGGACCCTCGGCTCGGTCAACAGTTTTAGCCTCAAAACCGACCGAGTCGAACCGAGCCGAGCCATATAAACCGGTACATACTAACCATTGATTTTATATATCATTAAATTATAACCATACATCTACATAGACTACACTAATATATCTTCTAACCAACAATCTAACTTTTATTTTGGTCATTTTTCTTTGTCCATCTTCTCTTGCAGCAGCTCCTTCTCTCTCTTACTATCATCACCATCACGCCCATCACCTTCATCTGGATTAACTTTCATAATCATCACCTCTTTCATTGTCTTTATCTACATTTTTTTTCTTTTTTTTTTCTTTTTCTTCTTTTACTGTTTTGATTAACCATCACCTACGACACCACCATCACCTGCTACACCATCAGTCCATCATCACAACCATCACCACCAAATGCTACACCACCACCAGCAGCACCAACACTTTTACATTGATAAAATATTGAAAATTGATTACTATATTAGAATTTTAGGGTTCTTTAACTTTTTGGGTTTTTATTTTAAATTTTTAATTTCATGGTTAAACACTTAGATTTGATTTGTATTAATCATGGGTTTCACTGATGTTATGTGATTATGAAATTTTGAAGGTTTAATTTGAAACCCTAATTTGTGTGTTTATGAATCCTTAATTAGTTTTTTCAATTCATTGATGTTATTGATGATATATGATTCCTTATAATCTGTTGTTTTTTTTTAAATTATAGATGTATCAAATTTGTAAAATTGAGAAAAAAAACCAATGAAATTAAGAGTAGTTATTTTATTTTTTGTATTAAGGATATGAATCGGTAAAAACCGAAAAATAACTCGGAACCGACCGAGCTGAGTTGGATCGGTTAAAAAATTGAACCGATCATGGACGACTCGATTATGGTTTAAATTTAGAAAACCGGAGTATGGTCGGTTCGGCTTACGGTTTGGCCAAATAACCGAGCCGACCGACCGTTGTTCACCCATAGAAATGAAGCCTCATATAGGGGATTACACTTTCATAGATGGACTTTTCATATGAGGACAAAATAGGGTCATTAGTTATGAATTTCAAAAAAAACCAATCCATTATATTTTCATAATGGTTGAACTATCCATATTTAGTTAGTAATAATTAATCTAATTAGTCAGTAGGTTAGACTAATAAAATAATGTTATAGTTAATGAATTAAAATCAAATTTTTAGTTGTGTTGTTTTGGTGGGAAGAAAAAGTGGAAGAAAAAAAAAGAGAACATTTTGGAGATTTTTAAAAAACCTAGATTTTGATTCACTCAATTAAAATGAGTGATTGTAGTGAGAAATTTGAGGTCGGTGAATCCTTATATGATAGACAAACAAAGTTTCACATACCCACTGATAAGGATCCAAATATGGATGATCTCTTGGATGGTAAAGAGATTTTAACACAAAATGGTGATAGTGAATCACAACCAAATGAAGAAATAAGCCGTCAAAGTAAAGATTCAATGGTCGAGAGTAGTTAGGTATACCTTTAACTTAAACTCTTGGTCTTTTTATTGCTCAAGATTTCTAAAAGTATTTAAAAAAAATATAGATTTTTCGGTGATTTAGGTCAATTTACGGTTGGGTTTTCATCTCGAACTCAACTTTAAGATATATTTACGGTTAGGTTTCGATTAACACCTAACCGTAACCGGATAAAAATGAGGGAAAACTCAATCGTAATATTTTTACGGTTGGGTTTTTAGCATCGAACCCAATCATAACTCATTATATGCATGGGTATTTATTCCACCAGTTACGATCAGGTTCGACCAAAAATTTCCAAACGAAAATAATATTACGATTGGGTTCGATTTTTGATTCCCAACCGTAATACATTATATGCATTTCTTTTTGTTTTTACGGTTTGCTTTGGGGGTAAAAACCAACTGTAATTATCTTTACAGTTGGGTTCGATGCTCTTAACCTAATCGTGAATTTTCCTTTCTTTGTGTTTTATTGGTTAATACTTTGATATTTCGGTTCAACGCGTGCTTGTACCTCACCCAATGTATGCTCAACCTCCTCAAAATGATATTATAACTGGAGATACTATTTGAACGATTTGGTAGGTTTGTAATAGATATGTTATTAATTTTTTTAGATAATATTGCTAAGTCTTTTTATTATGTTTTTCCTTGCACGACCACTCCAACCTTGCACATCCTCGGTTTCATCATGTATCTCTTCGTCACTAGATTGCAGTTGACTTTGTTAGTACTCGTATCTCTTAAATCGGCTTTAGTCCTCTTTATAGATAGAAGGTTAATATAGACATTTGTTATTATCACAGAATACTTTCTAACCAAATATTAAGTTATTTTGGAACTTTAAAAAATATCTTTATTAGAAGTGTAAGCCCCTGCATAAAGGTTATAGCTTAGGTTAATCATATTGGTTGCTCTTAATGAAATTTTATTGTAAGTAATCTGACGTTATTGAACGGTTAAAATGATTCATCTCAAAATCAAAGACACGTTTTAATTCCTAAAATAAGCCTGAGTCCAGTAGAAAACCCTAAATCATATCCCTATATAAACAAAACAAGTCACTCTTGTTCTTAGAAAAGCTAGCCGCTATTAACACTTTTGGCAAATTCAGAATCTTCTTTTTGATTTCTCGTTTTCGATTTTTTCCTAAAACAAGTTATTTATTCTTTAAACTGCAAATCTTTGATTGATTGATTATGGCAAATGAGGAACAGTATATATCAAATGGGTAATTTGCATCTGATTTTTCAGTGATGATAAACACCTTGGAGATCTGATGCCTGAAACTTTATTTATTTTCTTTTCTAAATTTTGATTGAAATACTTAGTTTATGAATGATTAGAGAATGATGTGATGATTAGATTAATTTCCCTATTGGTTTGATTGCTGATATGATGGCAAATATATGTATTAGCTCTATCTGATCATTCTCTATGCAACAAATTTAAGTTGATTATATCATAGCTTGATTTTCTGTTAAATTAGTATAGAGTTTATGATTGCTTGAGATTAAATCATATAGTTTAAGTAGTGTATATCGCACATAGTTCTTCTTGGATATCAAAATACGATGATTTCTAATATTTTATTTGTGCGTAAAACGAAATGAAATCCACTCTGCTTGAGTCTTCTCCTTAAAATTATTATCCACGGGGAACAAAAGATTCTTTTAACTATGTAATCGGTCGATTGAAGAGAGATCTTCTATTTGGTTACTTTGCCTATATGATTACTTGGATATAATTTATTATAAATATAATGTGATTTAAATTTGATCAAATCGGAAGCTAATTAATTATTTTCTTTTCCAGAATTTAGTTAATTATCAGATATATACACAACCCAATTACAGTTGTGCTCTATAAGTTCGATCAAAAAACATTTAAATGGTTTTCAATTAATTCAGATTAAAAAACTTAAAAAAGTGTGGAGGTGATCACCTTTTTTTTTTATCCAATTTGATCGTTTTTTTTACATTATTTTTTTAGTTAAATATTTTTAGACTCCAATAATTGTTTAAATCCATCAAATCAATCTAATCAAATTTATTTCATCTTTAGACATAAAGAAACATTTATATCCGTTGTTAATTTTTTTAAGACCGTTGCAATATGTTCAAACAAAACATATTTATCAAAATAAAAATAAAATAATCAAATTTATAAATATTTACATCGGTCGACGTCTACTGTTGCAACAGTCATCTAGTAACAAAACATATTTATTGAAATAGAAATAAAATAATTAAATTTATAGATATTTACACCCGTCGACGCCTAATGTTACAACAATCATCTAGTAATAAAATATATTTATAAAAATAGAAAGAAAATAATTAAATTTATAGATATTTACAGGTGTGTGGTTATAAATTTTATGGATTGTGATAAATAAGTTGTTGAGTAATATAATTCTTTGATTGGTTGACTGAAGGAGAAGGAAGATCTTTTATATAGTGACTTAGATGTTAATTGTCTCTAATGTAATTGACACTTTTTGCCACGGTTATTTCTTTAAAATATTTAGTTCGATCGTTCTTTTCCAAAACATATTGATTTGGTAATTAATTAATTGAATTTTTAAAAAAAAAAACTTAAAAACCGTGGTGTAATCAGTTTTTTTTCAATTTGATTGAATTTGATCATTTTTTCCAAAATATTATATATAATTTAAGAATTAAGACATGTAGTTAAAAGTTGTACAAAGCTCGAATTTTTTAATTTCTGGCCCTACTTAAAACATTTTTAACCAATAATATACTTAAATTTCATCTTCTTTTTTTTACGTTTTTATTACACATGGAAGGGTGTGGGTGATGAATACTTGGTGTCTGAGTATAAAAGCTTCTCTAAAAACCTAAATCATATTTCCCTTTTTTTTTTGCCACACCCTTTCCTCTTTCTATTTTTATTCTCTCTTTTTCTTTTTCTCGCGTTCTCTTAAAACCTAATTATACTTTCCAAAAAAGGTACGCGCTTTACTAGAAACCTTAACCATACTATTCATTTCTTTTCTTTTTTTCCACAGTTTTTCTTCATTCATAATATTGATTACATAATTGTTTTCATTTAACTGAAATCATTTTGTTTTTTATTTTGTAGATTAGGGTTTACCTTCTCTTTGATTCATTAGATATATTGAGGTTTATTGTTGACTGAAATCACCCAGTTTTTAATTTTTTAGGTTGTTTTTTTTTTCACCATGACCATCATCTTTAGAATGAAAAGGATGAGGAAGGTGGTATTTTTTGATTTATTTGCTTTTCTTTTATCTTTGATTCACATGTTCTTCATTTTTATTTTGAACTAACAGACCCATCATAATCATGCATACAATCTAGGGTTTTGTTTTGATTGACTTTTTTCTTTTGGGTTTTATAGGTAAAAAAAGGTAGAGAATCTTATCTAAGGTATTGCACATCATTTTTTCCCACAACCGACATCACGCCAGACTACGTGATAGTACTGCAACTGTATCTTTGCATCGGTAAATTTTGTGTTAATTTGCAGGTGCTTGCTGCTATAATGCAAAAAAAGGTGTAGTACCTCTTCTCCTTTTAGCAATTTCATTTTTTAACCCAGCTTGACAATTTTTATCCGACTCTTCCTTAAGAATGAAACATTTGAAATGTATTTAGTTAGGATAATAATTACTCCTTATCTGAATCGAGTTTAGAAACATGAGAGTTTTGTCATTTGCATCGGCTCTATTACAGTATAGAATCATTGTGGTGCCAACCTCGTGATTTCTTTTTTTTATATGGAGAATTGTTGTGCCTTTTGCTTTTCGATCTGTGAGGGACCAAATATTATGACTTTAATTGTTGCATCATTTAGGTAAATGATGGATTAGGTGATGTGCCTACGCCGAGGTTCGGAAACCAAACACCTCTTCAGGTAGCCAAAAGTTAAAACTGGTGATGATATGTTAATGGTTAATTGATAAAAACTTGGTAACAAAATTGAAACTCTATTAAGTAAACAAGTTTCATACAAGACAAGTTGTGTCCCTGAACCTATTTAATTTTAGTAACTAAGGTTTTCAGTAGTGTTTGGTCAATCTTCGTGTTCGACTAAAATGTCAGTGTTATTATATGAATCTGAATTAAATGGTGTAGTATTGTTTTTATTGTTTAATTTTAGTAACTAAGGTATTTAGTAGTGTTTGGTCAATCTTCATGTTCGACTAAAATGTCAGTGTTATTATATGAAGCTGAATTAAATGGGTTGTATTGATTTTATATTTTATTGTTTTACGAAATAAAAATTTGGTCCTCTCTATAGTGGTTAGAAGTTGAAAATAATTAATGTCTTTGTTTTTCGGTTATGGTGTTAATGATGATAGTGTTTATTGCTTACAGTCGAGATCAAGAAAAAATATGCTCACAGGATGTGTTAAAAGTTGGTATGGGAGAAGAAAGCGAGTCAAACTGCGATCAACGGACTCTTTGATAAACTTATCAAACAGAAAAGCTGCAAACCATAATTTATATATTGGGAGCGGATTCAACAGGTAAATATGTCTACTTTTATTTGGCCAGTTTACTTATGTGAATGTTCATGCTAATCTTTTGAAGAACAACAAGATTAAAATGTTGTATTTTCTAAAATATGGGAGCATTGTGCATTTATGGTTTATTGGCATTAGTATACAATGAGTGGAAACTAAAAAAAACATCTACTTGTGTTCTTCATGGTTCAATCCTTATCGAATACCTGCTTCATGTTATACTGGGATTAATGAGCAAGTAAAAGCAAGTACCAGAATGGTGGTTTGCGTGCCTACTCATCGCAACTATTGTAGCAACCATATAAATGCCCTAACCCTAAAAAGTTACAGACATAATGTCTATAAAAAGAAAATGAACCTATTCGAAAACCTAGTTTCCTTCTGATAAGTTATTGCTGCATTATGTTTGGTTTCAGCTGTAAATGAGAAAGTCAAAAGGTACAGTTTCTCCCTGAATGACAGAATTATCAAATGCTGGACATAAAAAAGTCCAGTCGAGTATGTGTGTGCACAGAGGCACATTGGTGCAAGTACTTCTTTGTATTGTGTAACAAGAAACTAAGTGTAGGATTTGGCTTTTTCATAAGTGGAAGCACAGAATGCACGGTAGTAATTCAAAACTTAGTTTTTCATTATGATATGGGGATAATTTTGGTGCTGGTTGTTCCATGGACCTTGATAGACCTTTTGTTCTTTGACTCATGTGGTTTAATATTGTTATTCTTTTTTCAAAACAACTATTTTCCCCATAAATTTTGCATTCCCAATGATTGTGCACCTAAATGTGTGATGATATTAGTTACGAGCATACTGTCTACTAAAAAAACTATTTCATCAGGTCTCAGAATTTCTTCTACAATCACTGATTGCTTAAAATATAGCATACTATTTGATGTTCTCTTATACGCATTCATTTCCAGTCTAACGAGTTACAGTGATGTTGTTACAAGGAGAACTTTTTAAGAGATTTCAAACTATTGATATATGTTGAGCAGTCTACTTGCGCCACACCATAACATGAACGCCTACAGTGTGGTCTTCATCAGCGCAGGAACATACAGATTATAGGTAACCAAGATCGCCAATTATGACGGATACCTCAATGAAGGTCAGATGTTGCCTTTTACTTCAGAGCTTTTTTATTGTGATCAAACATGATGGAAATAAAGGATTCATATGGGTATATTAATGACAATTGTATGACGAGTCCGTTGGTATGAAAGAATTCAGCAATAAAAGTGATTCCGACATGGTATAAGACAAGGATTTCTAAAGAGATTATATGATAACACAAGGATGCCAAAAGACAAGTGATTAGTGATTAAATGCATTGCTGAGCCTAACTAGATTTGTTTCTGTTTTTCAAGTTTGTATATAAAATTTGGTTTTAAATTAATTGTTTAGATGAGAAAAGCTCTGTTTTGGCTACTTTCATGATACTATAAGCCATGTGTGTAATTAATTTAAAAATTTGAAGCAAGTCATATTGCTTATATATTTGAACTTCGGAACCGACATTATTTTACAAACTTAACTTACATATTATGATCACGACTCCACAACAAAGAGCGAAAAGAAGACATGAGGAAATTAAGTTCTTCAATTTTAGTTCATAGATGAAATGGATCCAGTGTAACAACGTCTACACAGTTCTAACAAGAATACATTCCGGCAATTCGAACTCAGATCACTGACATCCAATAGTCTTACTAGTTATTACTGTAATATCGGCATATGCCGCCAAATTTAAAAGATTGTTCTTATATCCTTAACCTCAAGCCTATCTAGTTTTCTTGGAAACCAGCAAGACTTTTGTCATCTTGCTTTTTTAACTGTTCGGTAAATTTTAAAATAGTTTTGGAAATAAAGGATTCACATGGGTATATAAATGACAATTGTATGACGAGTCCGTTGGTAGGAAAGAATTCAACATTAAAAGTGATTCCGACATAGTATAAGACATGGATATCTAAAGAGATTATAATAAGACAAGGATTCCAAAAGATATGTATTTGTGACTGAATGCATTGTTGAGCCTAAATAGATTTGTTTCTGTGTTTCACGTTTGTATATAAAATTTGGTTTTAAATTAATTGTTTAGATAAAAAAAGCTTTGTTTTGCTACTTTCATGATACTATAAGCCATGTGTGTAATTAATTAAATTTTTTGGAACAAGTCATATTGTTTATATATTTAAACCAACAGAACCGATATTATTTTACAAACTTAATTTACATATTATGATCACAACTCCACAATAGAACGCGAAAAAAAAGTTATGAGGAAATTAAGTTCTTTAATTTTAGTTCATAGATGGAATAGATCCTGTGTAACAACGTCTACACAGTTCTAACAAGAATACATTCTGGCTCCATCCCTATAGAAAGCATAGCATTCCGGCTCCAGCCCTTAAAAAACGTAGCAAAAATAGTATATCAAACATATAAACTTAAGCACGTGCAAAACACAGGAGAAAAACTAGTTTATTTGATAATCAAACATTGTAAGTCCTAATTGCTGTTAAATTACATCTATTCGTTCATAATTAATTAATTTTTTTTTCAATTGCTCTAAATTAAATCTAAATTGAAAACCATGGTGTAAAATTTAAATTAAGATAGAAATTTGGAACACTTATATCCGTTCTATGTTATAACTGTCACAATATATTTATTTTAGTTAAAAGTCAGTTTTGATCGTTTGAATTTTTGATCGGCCCTTCTTTATGTCTGTATTGTTTTCGTTAACTGGGGAAAACATCACTATTATGAGACACATCTGCTTTATTTTTCTGTCAATTGTGTTACGAATCCAACATTGCCCTCCTCCTGCTGTGACGGTACGATGAACACGATCATCCTTTAATTAACAAACACTAAAACTAATAGTCAATCTTTTTGCTCCTCCCTCGTAATTGCTGGCTCATTAAATACTCGGAAAATCATATATAAAACGCATTAATTTTATCTATTTTTTTTGATGAAAATATATAAAACGTATTAATTGATCATTAAAAAAAACAAGACATGTGGTTCGTATTAATTGCCATATTTTTTTAAAGTCAATGGTTGCTAATTACATGTTTGATTTAGATGCAAGTAATTCGGGCTACGGGAAAAGTTTGGGACGATAAATGTACGAGTATTATTTGGTTTACTATTTGGTCGACGACTTGTGATTTCGAGGATATTTTGAAATGACATATATACGTATATAATTCGTTTTAGGAATACGAATTTAATATACAAAATTCGGTATACATTAATTTGTAAAAAAATCATTTTTATCATAACCTCACTTTAGCTAGGTATTATAATTTTATGATTTAAATGAGTTACACATATGTTATATTCAATATAATCATCAAATAACATGTACGTTGCTGATGTAAGGCTTAGGTTGATTGCTGATAAAAGCAAAAAATGTGATAGGATGGTAATTTGGTGATGACATGGCAAAGTATTATAAGTGTCTTATAGTTCAGTACTTCGTAAATACGTGTATAATTCGTTTTAGGCTAGCAATTCACAAAACTAAATCTAGACACCAAAAGTACGGATGATATGGACGATTCGTGTGAGTTTACTAACTAGGGTTCGAATACCACTTAAAAAGTTTCGGAACCCAATTTTAGAATGCCTTCTAAATATGGTTGCACAAGAAAACCGAGGAATCGGCCGAACCAGGAAAAAACCGAAAAACCGTCCCCAACCGAGCCTAGCGAAGATCAATGGCTAAGGTAACATCTGCGGAAAACCGTAATTGTTGATCATCGATATAGGTAATAGGTTCTACTTTGAATGCCTACAAAACCGTACCGAAAAACCTATGATTACTAGCCGTAGATTGACGTTAATCTTAACCACACATCTGGATATAGGAAGCCCTAAAAAGATCTAAGGGGAAATTTCGGTTTGGTCCATTTTTAAGTGGTCCCAAGTTAGTTTGGTCCACCGATAAATAAGGGAGTAGAACAGGGTCCAGTTCGAATCTGACTCAGAAAATCTGGTTCGTTTTCTAAACACTGATGTCGTCCCTTCACGGCATATATCTAGTATGATCTCAGAAATCAAGCAAAAGATTCAACAAATACCGCATCACAGTATCAATCATAACTACAGAGAAGGAAACCAGGCAGCAGACGTTCTCGCCAATTATGCCACAGACAAAAGTCAATCAAGATTATATTCGGCTACGATCTAGGAATATGTTGTACCTTCATTTCTAACCAAACTTGTCTATGAAGACTCTATAAGTATCACGTACAATGACGGAACAAGGGGTGGCTGAGGTGTGCTCCAGCCACCCCAAAATTTCTAAATCCTATCCTAAAAATATTTTTCAAGGATAATTTTTCAAAAAATAATTTACTGCCCCCTGAAAATAAAAAACTTATCCCATCCTTCTATTTTAGTCCATCCAGATTTTTAATCCTGCTTCCATCGCCGATCACGTACTCTTGTGAAGCTACCTTTAATTTCTTAATAATATTTATGCTTCAATAGAAAGTCAGTAGAACATTAGAAGAACATCATTTAATTATTATTACAAGGAAAATAATGTATGGAGTTATCTTCTGCACTACCTTTAATTTTTAATAATATTTATGTTTCCAGAAGAAAATCAGAAGAAGATTAGAAGAACATCATTTAATTATTATTACAAGGAAAATAATGTATGGAGTTATCTTCTGCACTACTTTTAATATTTAATAATATTTATGTTTCCAGAAGAAAGTCAGAAAAAGACTAAAAAAACATCATTTAATTATTATTACAAGGATAATAATGTATGGAGTTGTCTTCTTCACATTTACCAGGGACGGAGTTAGAACTTGAACTCAGAGGGACAAATATATATACGGAAGTGGATATCTAAATTTGAATAAACGGTTGAAGGCCGCTTGATACTTTTTACAAATTTCGATTAACGACGAGAAAAAGCTACACGTTAATATATATTTAAGAGGCATAAATATATTTTTGTTTGAAGCATAAGCCAAGATTTTATAGTAACAGTATATATTCTTTATATAGCCATAAAAACCATAATGAAAAAAACATAATAAATATTAAATTTAAGACCCAAAATATTAATTTAAGAAACCAATAACCCCTTTTAATAGGAATTTTATTATTATTATTAATAGAAACTTTTAACTGGATATAAATCAAATTTTATTAATTAGCAAGTTTACATTTTTATGCTCGTAAAATTGCCACCATAACTTATAAAAATAACAAATTAATAAAATCTATAAGAATAATATTACAAAACCCGGTGGGACCAGGGTCTCCACTGGACCCTATGTAAATCCGTCCCTACCACTTGCCTAAGAGCCACATTGATATGTTCCTATATATATATATTTATATATATAAACCCTTGACATGTATGTATACCTATAATAACACAATACAGATCTAAGCTAGGCATCAATAAGTATGGCGGCCCTTACTTTTAAATCTTTCATTTTAATCTTTGTATTTTTAAGTTTCATTTTCCTTTCCGATCAAGGTGAGTAACATAAAAACCTGTGTTCGATCGAGTTTGTGATTGTTTGTTACTCATGTATATATGTTTTTATAATTCATTTTGGTTTTATTCTTTGGGATCACTATCAAGTTTTTCTTGATTTCCTTTTATAATAGTCTTACTAATCGTAATTGTATATGGAGAACAGGATCAACAGTATCAGTAGGTGCCCAAGTGATAGTATGCAATTTCACCACGGACTTGATCCACTTGGACAACTGTCCAAGCGACGATTGGTACGGTTATGAACAAGGGCAAGCTGCATGCGATGAGTACTGCTTTGGGACTGGGTATCTGTTCTGTTATAACGATCCAGAAAATGGAGGCAACCGTATCACCTGTGGCTATTAATAATTACAGGGCCACTACATATAATACAGTTTTGCTAGTAGTGTTAAGTGACAAGACTTCAGATGCTACACAACACTACTCGTGGAATCTGTGTATCGATTGTTTCAATTTCAGAATAAATTTATCACACCATGATCATATATATATATATATATATATATATATATATATATAAAGGGTTTGATGATTCGTAGTGTGGTGTGTTTTCTCTTATTATTGCATTTTATTTTATCTTGTAATTCCGTAATTAAACAAAAACCCTACTGGTGGTTAATTTGTTTGTAATGATCTTTTGTTAATAATTTCCAGTTGATGTGTGTGTGTAACGATCACGACTGTATCAGTCCCCAAGCGTTGTTTTTTCTTGAAGCATAGCCCCAAACGTATTGTTTCAAGCAGATCATTTACATATAAATTTCTAATTTTATTATTAGATCTTAAGGCTTATACGGTTTATAATTTCTCAAATTCAAGTTTTCGCTTTCGATTGGATGCATTACATCGCTCTAGAGAACCACATTCGTTTCTAAAAAACTAAGGCTGTGTGATAACAAGAAAAGGAAACAATTACATGGAATCAATATTCTAAAGGAGGGAAGGTAAGATTTGTCATGGAATTAAGTTTAAAATATATTTTAAATCATGCTTTTCTGTAAATGGGTCCACAATAAAAAATAAATTTATAATTAAAGGACCGAAAAAAAATTATTTCCATGGAAAGATGCCTAGTTTTATGGAATTAAATCATGTCAAACACAGTTAAAAAATTACCGAAATTTATCTACGAAATTAATGAAGGTTTTGTGTGCACGCACTTCCAAGAGTGGGTTATAGACTATAGTCACCTGATCTTTATTATTTTTTTGAAGCATAAACATAAATATTATTAATCCTGAAAAATATTACACGGGGGTAAATGGTACCCCTAGAGTCATTTGTTACAATTTGGTTAAGAAAAAATGAGATTGTCGGATCCGAATTTTTGTTGACAAATTCCTCGTCTCACTGCCATCAACGCCGTGGTTAGCGAGTCCATCAGCTGCTTGGTTATCTTCCTTATAGTTATGTTGGATAGCGCAGTGAGGTATTTGGCACATTTTTAACTTTATCTCCGTGATCATGCCTAAAATATACCTAGGCGGTTCCGTTGGAGATGTCAAAAATCTTAGGAGTTTTTCAAGTCTGTCTCCAAAATAAATTTTGTCCACTTTCTATCTGTTGCATTTCTGGAGGCTCGTAGTATGACCCAGGTTTCAGCTGATAGAGCAGTTGTGATCACTACGCCAAATCGACGATTTTTGAAATATTTATAAGTGTAGCTATGAGTTTTTAAGACATATACAAGCGTCTCAAATCGTGCGTAGGGTATCTTTGAAACGTATTAATCAACATTTACAAGTGTCTCTTAATTAAATTAAAAGACGCTTATTAAACGTTGCTTAAATTAATTACCGAGTTTATTAAATGAACCAAAAGTATTTTTCTGGCTATTTAAAACGCCATATAAATTGATTCAGAGGCACTAACTGATTGTAATATGTTTAGTATTGTAAGATTCATAATTGACATGGTCTTACCTAATCGACTTAACATAATTTAGTTATGTGTTCTTGAACTGATAAGTACAGTTTTGGCTCACGTTTCTAACCTTTAAGCCCCACAACCTGACTTGTCAAGTCGATCATAGCCTATGGGAGGTTGCCGCCTCCATAATCCCTTTTCATATTAACAAACGAGATGCATAAAACAAAAAATAATCTGATTAGTGTTTTTAACAGATTGAATGATATTCCAAAGCTATTTTCCATGAAATCTTGGAACATGTGTTTTGGAAAAAGTGTGGATGAATCCTACTTGGAAGTCATTAGACTTGAAATTCCATATTTTTTCTAAGCTTGAAATAACTTATATTTCACGATAAAACTTGATCTTTGGTGCCTTATAAGGTTTGGCTTGTATGGAAAATGTCGCAAGCCTTAAATGTGAATATTCTGGTCATAACATAGATTTAGGCCGTTAATATCATTAGTAATCGGGCATTGGAGCAAGTCTTATGTTGTAACACACATATTTTTTGCATGACGTATACTCTAACATGCGTCATTAAACAATATGAAACATCATCTCAGACCTCTGTTGCGTAATTTGGAATGCGTCATTGATGAATCTCCTCAAGCTTGTGATGCACTCTTAACAAAACTGGTACATCTTGTCCCGAAGTTCACTAATTAGTGATGGTGCATACTTTGTGATGCATTAATTGCTAAGAGAAATACATTACCTTGAACGTGCGATGCACATTTGGTGCAAGTGATGCCTCGACTTGGCATTATGGGGCTACAACATCGTTATGCTTGTCCCTTACCAAGAGAAGTGACATTATGCTATGTTGCTTGCCGAAATATGCATTAAGCGGAGAATGCATTATTGTCCCTATGTTGCTTATCGAATGAAGCATCATAATACGAATGCACTATTATAACATGGTGTTTATCTAATGAAGCATCATTGTCCCTATGAAGCTTACCCGAAGCATTATGATGCTACACCATCGTTATGTTTGTCGCAAAAGCAGGTGGGAGCAGTTAGCTCCTTTTTCTCGATACATAGAAATGTCAATAAAACATATATAGGGAGGAGGTATTGGTTGGAATACATATAGGACAAGATGCATTATCTTGCCTATGTTGCATGCCCAAGGGAGCATATGGTGCAAAAACATCATATTGTTGCGTTGCCTATTAAGAACTAGTGCATTTCAAATGCAAGATGGATGTTGCGGCAATTTGTATATTCCGAACACGAGAATGCATATTTGTGCAGTAAGTGGCATCAGTTATGCACAATCTTGTGCATATCTTGTCCCTTGACCTATGAGAATTAGGCTTTGTTTGGCCTTTGACCTTGTGACACAAACTGGAAATTGTTGGTGGCACATATTTTATATGCATAATTATATCCTTTCAAAACAATTAGCCCTTGTCATCGATGTTGGATTTTCTTTAATAGGCTTAAGTTGGTTATCCCATTGAGATGACCATTCGAATGAACTACGGTATGTGCTTGATCCCTTCATGGTACAAATAGGGTAAGTAGGCATCCACAATGCACTGCAATGTGGTCAAAACACTTGGTTGCTCGTATCATCTAACTTGGATATGATTGCAACATGTTGGTAACTCATATCATCTGGCTCGAAAGTGCGATGAAAGAGATGATTTCTGCCACACTTGATGAGGTATTGTATTCCATTTGTCGGATGTTCATACTTCCTATCAAGTTATACAATGTTGGCATGCACCAATTGCGAATTGGGCATGTCCAAAGAAAGGAAACTAAAATTTAAGCAACTCATGATTATAGAGTAGGTTAGGAAAGATAAATATAACGTACATTTTAAGCCTTGGAATTTGATAGCTTGGTCACTCGAATACGGGTGGCGCATTGGGGAATTTTTGCATGCACAGTGGATCGTTGGGGGATAAATTTTCCGGTCCGTCACATATGTTCTCCCATTCAAATTTACTCATAATATCCAAAATATGTTCCACCTTTCCGCTTTTCTGTGAAATATAGTTTGGATTCCAATTAAGGAGTTGTTGGGGAGAACTGGTGAGATCTTTTAATTTCTAAGATGTCTGAAAATTCAATAACTTGTGGTTTGAGATCAATGACTTGACAATTTAAAAACCTTACTCATAGCAGTAAGACATTTAATTCTTCGCTCCAAATTCTAATATGACACAAACTTGTTAAAGAATTTAGTATTAATTGAACTCAGAGCACTGATATCATCATCCAACAGTTTTACTAGTTATTACAGTAATATCGGCATATACCGCCAACTTTAAAAGATTGTTCTTATATCCTCAACCTCAATCCTAGCTAGTTCTCTTGGCAACCGGCAAGACTTTTTCCATCTTGCTTTTTAACTATTCGGTAACTTTCAAAAGTTTTGGAAATAAAGGATTCACATGGGTATATTAATGAAAATTGTATGACGAGTCCGTTGGTAGGAAAGAATTCAACATTAAAAGTGATTCCGACATGATATAAGACATGGATATTTAAAGAGATTATAATAAGACAAGGATTCCAAAAGACAAGTGATTAGTGATTGAATGCATTGTTGAGCCTAAATCGATGTGTTTCTGTTTTTCACGTTTGTATATAAAATTTGGTTTTAAACTAATTGTTTAGATGAAGAAAGCTTTGTTTTGGTTACTTCCATGATACTATAAGCCATGTGTGTAATTAATTAAATTTTTGGAGCAAGTCATATTGCTTATATATTTGAACTGACATAACCGACATTATTTACAAACTTAATTTACATATTATGATCACGACTCCATAACAAAGAGCGAAAAGAAGACATGAGGAAATTAAGTTCTTTAATTTTAGTTCATAGATGGAATAGATCATGTGTAACAACGTCTACACGGTTCTAACAAGAATACATTCTGGCTCCATCCCTATAGAAAGCATAGCATTCCGGCTCCAGCCCTTAGAAAACGTAGCGAAAATAGCATATCAAACATATAAACTTAAGCCCGTGCAAAACACATGAGAAAAACTAGTTTATTTGATAATCAAACATTGTAAGTACTTAATTGCTGTTAAACTACATCTATTCGTTCATAATTAATTAATTTCTTTTTCAATTGCTCTAAATTATATCTAAATTGAAAACCATGGTGTAAAACTTAAATTAAGATAGAAATTTGGAACACTTATATACGTTCTATGTTATAACTGTCACAAATATATTTATTTTACTTAAAAGTCAGTTTTGATCGTTTGAATTTTTGATCGGCCCTTCTTTATGTCTGTATAGTTTTCGTCAATTGGGGAAAACATCACTATTATGAGACACATGACACATCGGCCTTTCCTAAAACTAATAGTCAATCTTTTTGCTCCTCCCTTGTAATTGCTGGCTCATTAAATACTCCGAAAATCATATATAAAACGTATTAATTTATCTATTTTTTTTGATGAAAATATATAAAACGTATTAATTGATCATTAAGAAAAACAAGACATGTGGTTCGCATTAATTGCCCTATTTTTTTTAAGTCAATGGTTGCTAATTACATGTTTGATTTAGATGCAAGTAATTCGGGCTACGGGAAAAGTTTGTGACGATAAACGTATGAGTATTATTCGGTTTACTATTCGGTCGATGATTTGTGATTTCGAGGATATTTTGGAATGATATATATACGTGTATAATTCGTTTTAGGAATACGAATTTAATATACAAAATTCGGTGTACATTAATCTGTAAAAAAATCATTTTTAACATAACCTCACTTTAGCTAGGTACTATGATTTTATGATTTAAATGAGTTACACATATGTTATATTCAATATAATCATCAAATAACATGTACGTTGCTGATGTAAGGCTTAGATTGGTTGCTGATAAAAGTAAGAAATATGATAGGGATGGTAATTTGGTGATGACGTGGTAAAGTATTATAAGTGCTATAGTTGGGTACTTCGTAAATACGCGTATAATTCGTTTTAGACTGGAAATTCGCAAAACTAAATCTAGACACCAAAAATACGAATGATATGGATGAATTCGGATGATTCGCGTGAGTTTACTAACTAGGGTTCAGATACCACTTAAAAAGTTTCAGAACCCAATTTTAGAATGCCTTCTAAATATGGTTGCACAAGAAAACCGAGGAATCGGCCGAACCAGGAAAAAAACCAAAAAACCGTCCCCAAACCGAGCCTAGCGAAGATCAATGGCTAAGGTAACATCTGCGGAAAACCGTAATTATTGATCATCGATATAGGTAATAGGTTCTACTTTGAATACCTACAAAACAGTACCGAAAAACCTATTATTACTAGCCGTAGATTGATGTTAATCTTAACCACACATCTGGATATAGGAAGCCCTAAAAATATCTAAGGGGAAATTTCGGTTTGGTCCATTTTAAGTGGTCCCAAGTTAGTTTGGTCCACCGATAAATAAGGGAATAGAACAGGGTCCAATTCGAATCTGACTCAGAAAATCTGGTTCGTTTTCTAAACACAGATGCGGTATATATCTAGTATGATCTCAGAAATCAAGCAAAAGATTCAACAAATACCGCATCACAGCATCAATCGTAACTATAGAGAAGGAAACCAGGCAGCAGACGTTCTCGCCAATTATGCCACAGACAAAAGTCAATCAAGATTCTATTCGGCTACGATCTAGGAATATATTTTACCTTCTTTTCTAACCAAACTTGTCTATGAAGACTCTATAAGTATCACATACAGTGATTGAACGAGGGGTGGCAGAGGTGTGCTCCAGCCACCCCAAAATTTCTAAATCCTATCCTAATTTTTTTTTTCAAGGATAATTTTTTCTTAAATAATTTATAGTCTCCCTGAAAATGTAAAACTTATCCCATCCTTCTATTTTAACTCATCCAGATTTTCAATCCTACTTCTATCACCACGTACCCTTGTGAAGCTACCTTTAATTACTTAATAATATTTACCTTCAAAAGAAAGGCAGAAGAAGATTAGAAGAATATCATTTAATTATTATAACAAGGACAATAAAATATGGAGTTGTCTTCTTCGCTACCTTTAATTTCTTAATAGTATTTATGCTTAAAAAAAGATTAAAAGAACATCATTTAATTATTATTACAAGGACAACAATGTATGGAGTTTGCCTTTTTATGCTTATAAAATTATTTCTGTATCTTATAAAAATTAACAAATTACTAAACCGATAAGGGTAATATTATAAAATTTGATGGGGACCAGGGTCCCCGTTGGACCCTACGTAAATCCGTCCCTACCGCTTACCTAAGAGCCACGTTGACATGTTCCTATATATATATATCTATATATATAAACCCTTGACATGTATGTATACCTGTAATAACACAATACAGATCTAAGCTAGGCATCAATAAGTATAGCGGCCCTTATTCTTAAATCTTTCATTTTAGTCTCTTTGTTTTTAAGTTTCATTTTCCTTTCCGATCAAGGTGAGTAACATAAAAACATGTGTTCGATCGAGCTTGTGATTGTTTGTTACTTATGTATATATGTTTGTATAATTCATTTTGGTTTTATTCACTATCAAGTTTTTCTTGATTTCCTTTTATAATAGTCATACTAGTCGTAATTGTATATGGAGAACAGGATCAACAATATCAGTAGGTGCCCAAATGATAGTATGCACTTTCACCACGGACAACTGTCCAAGCGACGATTTGGACGGTCGGAAACAAGGGCAAGCTGCATGCAATGAGCATTGTTCTGGGACTCTGTACTAGCCACGTGACCACGTGCTAATATACAATTACGCGGGGTAAGTGGTATCCTGAAAGTCATTTAGTACAATTTGGTTAAGAAAAAATGAGATTGTCGGGTCCCCAATTTTTGTTGATAAATTTCCCGTATCACTGCCATCAACGCCGTGGTTAGCGAGTCCATCAGCTGTTTGGTTACTTTCCCTATAGTTATGTTGGATAGCGCAGTGAGGTATTTGGCGCATTCTTAACTTTATCTCTGTGATCATGCCTAAAATATAGCAAGGGAGTTCCGTTGGAGATGTCAAAAATCTTAGGAGGTTTGCCGAGTCTGTCTCTAGAATAACTTTTGGCCACTTTCTATCTGTTGCATTTCTGGAGGCTCGTAGTATGACCTAGGTTTCAGCTGATAGGGAAGTTGTGATCACTACGCCACATCGACAATTTTGGGACATTTATAAGTGTAGCTATGATTTTTTGAGACACATACAAGCGTCTCAAATCGAGCGTAGTGTATCTTTGAGACTATTCAGCGACATTTACAAGCGTCTCTTAATTAAATAAAGAGACGCTTTTTAAACGTTTCTTAAATTAATTATCGACGTATATCAAATGAACAAAAAGTATTTTTCTGGCTACTTAAAACGCCATATAAATTAATTCAGAGGCACTAACTGATTGTAATGTGTTTAGTATTGTAAGATTTATAATTGGCCTGGTCTTACCTAATCGACTTAACAAAATTTAGTTATGTGTTCTTGAACTGATAAGTACGGTTTTGGCTCACGTTTCTACCTTTCAAACCCCACAACCTGACTTGTCAAGTCGATCATAGCCTATGGGAGGTTGCCGCCTCCAGAATCCCTTTTCATATTGACAAACGAGATGCATAAAACAAAAAAATAATCTGATTAGTGTTTTCTGACAGATTGAGCGGTATTTCAAAGCTCTCTTCCATGAAACCTTGGAACATGTGTCTTGGAAAAAGTGTGGATGAATCCTACTTGGAATCCATTAGACTTGAAATTTCACACTTTTTCTAAGCTTGGAATAACTTAGATTTCACCATAAAACTTGATCTTAGGTGTATTATAAGGTTTGGCTTGTATGGAAAGAGTCACAAGCCTTAAATATGAATACTCTGGTCATAACATAGATTTAGGCTGCTAATATCGTTAGTAATCGCGCAGTGGAGCAAGTCTTATGTTGTAACACCCATATTTTTTGCATGACGTATACTCTAACATTCGTCATTAAACAATATGAAACATCTTCTCGGACCTGTGTTGTGTAATCTGGAATGCGTCATTGATGCATCTCCTCAATCTTGTGATGCACTCTTAACAAAACTGGTGTATCTTGTCCGAAGTTCACTAATTAGTGATGGTGCATACTCTGTGATGCATTAATTGCTAGGAGAAATGCATTACCTCGAACTTGCGATGCACTTGGTGCAAGTGATGCCTCGACTTGGCATTATGGGGCTACAACATCGTTATGCTTGTCCCTTACCAAGAGAAGTGACATTGTGCTATGTTGCTTGCCGAAATATGCATTAAGCGGAGAATGCATTATTGTCCCTATGTTGCTTATCGAATGAAGCATCATAATACGAATGCACTATTATAACATGGTGTTTATCTAATGAAGCATCATTGTCCCTATGAAGCTTACCCGAAGCATTATGATGCTACACCATCGTTATGTTTGTCGCAAAAGCAGGTGGGAGCAGTTAGCTCCTTTTTCTCGATACATAGAAATGTCAATAAAACATATATAGGGAGGAGGTATTGGTTGGAATACATATAGGACAAGATGCATTATCTTGCCTATGTTGCATGCCCAAGGGAGCATATGGTGCAAAAACATCATATTGTTGCGTTGCCTATTAAGAACTAGTGCATTTCAAATGCAAGATGGATGTTGCGGCAATTTGCATATTCCGAACACGAGAATGCATATTTGTGCAGTAAGTGGCATCAGTTATGCACAATCTTGTGCATATCTTGTCCCTTGACCTATGAGAATTAGGCTTTGTTTGGCCTTTGACCTTGTGACACAAACTGGAAATTGTTGGTGGCACATATTTTATATGCATAATTATATCCTTTCAAAACAATTGGCACTTGGAATCGATGTTTAATTTTCTTTAATAGGCTTAAGTTGCTTATCCTTTTGAGATGACCATGAACTACGGTATGTGCTTGATCCCTTCATGGTACAGATAGGGTAAGTAGACATCCACAATGCACCGCAATATGGTCTAGCACTTTGTTGCTCGTATCATCTAACTTGGAGATGATTGTAACATGTTGGTAACTCATATCATCTGGCTCGAAAGTGCGATAAAAGAGATATTTTTTGCCACACTTGATGAGTAGTTGCATTCTATTTGCCAGATGTTCATACTTCCTATCAAGTTATACAATGTTGGCATGCACCAATTGCGAATTGGGCATGTCCAAATAAAAGAAGATAAAATTTAAGCAAATCATGATTGCAAAGCAGGTTAGGAAAGACAAATATACATACATTTTCCTGGTAAGCCTTGAAATTTCATAGCTTGGTTACTCGAATACGAGTGGTGCATCGGGAAGTTCTGTCCTGCACAGTGCATCGCTGAGGGAGGAATTTTCCGGTCCGTCACATATGTTCTCTCATTCAAATTTACTCATAATATCCAAAATATGTTCCACCTTTCCGTGAAATATAGTTTGATTCCAATTAAGGAGTTGTTGGGAAGAATTAGTGAGATCTTTTAAGTTCTAAGATGTCCGGAAAGTCAATAACTTGTCGCTTGAGATCAATGTCTTGACAATTTAAAAACCTTACTCATAGGAGTAAGGCATCTTATTTTTCGCTCTAAATTCTGATATGACACAAACTTATTAAAAAATTTAGTATTATTTCGAACTCAGGTCACTGATATTATCATCCAATAGTTTTACTAGTTATTACTGTAATATGGGCATATGTCGTCAACTTTAAAAGATTGTTCTTATATCCTCAACCTCAAACCTAGCTAGCTTTCTTGGCAACCGGCAAGACTTTTGCCATCTTGCTTTTTTAACTGTTCGGTAACTTTTAAAATAGTTTTGCAGAACACAAGTTTACTGTCCACCACCACCACAACATTATTACCAAACAAAAAACCCTAAATCATATAAAATCTCACGCTACTCTTTTTATTTCCTTCTTTCCGGAGAGAGTTGGAGAATGGTACAATCAGATTCGAATTCGAACACCAACTTTCTCTGAAACAATAAATAATAAATTTGGGGGTTTAGGGTATTAATTCCATCTTCTTCGTTTCAATATCTTAAAGGATTTATTAATAAAAGGTAAAATTACTTATCCAGTTTTACGATTTTCTCTCTATTTATTCATTAATTCATGAAATTTTTCTGAGCTCAGTTTTTTTATGCTGGTAAGATGAAAAAATTCTGAGTATATTGAGCTAATCTGTATAAATTTTAACTATATTCACCTAGTTTTCTTAGATTTTCTCAAACCCTAACTCTGTTGCCTCTAATCCTAAACCCTAACTTAGCTAATCTAGGGAGGATTCCAAATTTATTTTCTTTCGGGTAAAATTAGTGAAGAATTTCATTATTAGCTGCTTAAACCTAATATTATAGATTGGTTCCATTATATTAACAGAAATTGTGTGGTTTATTGACAATCTGTGTGGAATTATGGGTCACTGGACTAGTTTGTAGTTGCTTTGTAATGAATTGGTTGGATAATGTATTCGTTTTGTTTTCAAAGCAGGTCGCACATATTGGAGTACAATTAGCCTGCAGCTGAAACGAAACAAGTTTGACACTGTGAAGGGGCACACAACACTATCCCAAATATTGCATTTCTTCTATCAGTTTAGGGAAGAGATTTCTTTACCGGGAGAAGAAGAAGGAAAGCTTGTGGACGCACGTGCAGTGTGCGTGCCACACCCCTGGTATCTGGAAGCTAATAACTTGACAGGTATTGAATTCTACTACTATTTTTTTTTCACTCATCAATATCTTCCTTTCTGCCTCGTGATATGTAGCATTATATGGCTCATAACATCTGAAATTGTAAAAAGCGTGCTCGACTGAACTCGTGTGAAACTGCTTCATAAGCTCCTGGTATACTCAGATATTGAATTCTTAATTTCAGTATCTGTATATTGCATATGCTTGTGATATTTGTTTGTTTATTTTGAGAATATCTCTGTTTCACATTGGACGGTGTTGTTTTAAACATAAGGTATTTGTTACTGTATAATATCTTCTAGTGAAACTTTTTGTTTAGTATGTGATGATCATGAATAAGCGTGATGAGTACCCAAGATTGAACAAACAATCCTAAAACTTTTGTTAATTTTCTTTTCTCTCCGTCTTTCGGTAGTATACTGTGTGTGAGTGCCATTTTTGTTCTATGAGTGTTTTGTTATTTCTCTATGATATATTTTGTCGAAGCTGGGATATGTATGTTTATGAATTGGCTGAAATTCCACTCCTCTCCCTTAGGATGCTGTTGCTAACACTGGGAGGTCGCTTCAGTTATTCCTTTCTGACCAATTGAACTTTGGATGCATAGTTATTATGCCATATTCAATTATAAAATCGTATTTGCACCATTCAATAAACTGCTCAAATTTTCAGGTATGTCAACCACTGAAGCGGCTTCAGCTTCATTGGGACCTCGATATGCACCCGACGATCCGAGTCTTCCTAAACCATGGAAAGGATTGATTGATGGAAGTACTGAAGTTTTATATTATTGGAACCCTGAGACAAATATTACTCAGTATGAGAGGCCAGCTTCTGTGAGCGTAGCTCCTCCTATACCATCTAGCCAACCTCCATCTGTTTCTGTACCACAAATTTCTGCTATACCCATGACCCAAACAATGCAGTCTAGTGGCATGATGGCTCAGCAAGTTTATCAAATGGGGCATACACAGCAACAGCAAGGACAACAAGTATCAAATGACCCGCAACAGCAGACTCACTATATGTCGCAGCAACAGAGAGTGCCAATAGCACAGCCAGGTCCACAATTGGCTCAAGCTCAAGGAATGCAACACGATGCACTGATGATGCAACAACAGATAAGGCAGCAAATGGCACATCAGCTAGTGCACAACATGCCACAACAGCAAGCATCACAGCAGCAAACACAGCAAGTGCCTCATCACCAATTTCTGAATCAACAGCCACAACAGATGATGCATCAACAAACTCTCTACGGGCAACAACTTCCACAGTCGCAGCCCCAACACACTGCAAATCAGCAAGGGCAGCAATATCTGCCTCAACAGCGGCAGCAATTTCCTCCTCAACAAGAGCAGCAGTTTTCATCTCAACAAGGACAGCAGTTTCCATCTCAACAAGGGCAGCAGTTTCCGTCTCAACAAGAGCAGCATTCAGGGTATCCTGTGAGGGAGCAAGCTGAGTTTCAACACCAACAAGGAAAGCAAATTGGTTTTTCCGGGTCTCAAACACAACAGGGTGGGTCATCCCTTCACAACCCTCAGGCTGAAAACCACTCTACTCAGACTCCAAATATGAGTTATCATGCGATGAACCAGCATCAATTTAGTGGTTCTTCTGTTAATGTACCACAAACTAATTCTTCCCGGGCTCAAGCTCCGCAAACTGGAACAGATTCAGTGCATTGGCAACAAATGGGTGGACCCATGGTTCATAATCATATGGCACCACCAAATTTGCATAATCAGCAACCAAGTGGGAATCCTATTGGGATGAAGATGAGTTATGGAGAAGACCCACGTGGAAGAGATGGAAATGGATCATATTTTAATGCTGACAAAGAGGGTTCCATGATGGTTTCTCAGCAGCCAAAGATTGCTTCAATCCCTATGACCAGGAATCAACAGGTAGTGGTTTATCATTTTTTTTCTTTCTGCTAATCTACTACCTCCGTTGCATTGTTTATTTGGACAATAGGTGGTTAGGATTACAGGAAAGTGCAAACATAATGTTCTCATCAACTTTGTTGATCTGTTTATCCTCCTCATGTATGAGATCAATAAGACAAGAGTTCATTAGTAGCATCTGCTTACTGAAAATGATTGTCAACCTGTTGCGTTAATCATAAATTTTAGAGGAATCCATCATCTGTTTCTAAAAGATGTGGTAGGCTCTTATCCTTCGAAACAGGTTACTGACCTTGAAAATGGCAAGCTACTATACATATTTCACGATTTTCATTGTGGGGAAGGAATTGTTAACTAACCAACGGATGTATTCGTAGGATTTTCTGCTAATCATATCTAACTAACGTTACTGCTTTCCTCTTTTTCACCAGGATCTGAGGATTTCTCAAAATGTTACACCCATTCGGGCTGGTGGATCGAATAATGGAGTTGGCCCCGCGGTCTCTCACATGTATAACCATGCTGGTGGTGCTAATGCATTTCCTAATAATGCACCTACACGACCACCTCTAAATATGCATAGCATGACAGATGCCACAAATCTTTCACCAGTAGACGCATACCTACGACAACATGAAGTTACTGCATCGGTCTGTAAGCCACTTCGATTAAATTGATTAGTTGCCCGAAAATTTGAACTTTTTCATGCGACAGTTGTGTGGATTTATTCAAGTGTCAGGGTTCTGCATAGTAGAATTTAGAACTGCATGTCTTCTATCTAATTTCATGTTTTATGCTGCTATACTTGCCTGTTTGGATAATACTTAGTTACGACCACTGCTGATAATGGCCATGTGCAGGCATTGCCTGGAGAAACTATGGACACAGATATGATGCTGAGGCAGGGACCTTTCTTCTAGTCCAATACCTATTGAACCTAGAGAAGGGCATCCTATGGGTTTCTTTCATTAACTTATGAGCTGTATGCAGAAGGAAGACTTATTCAGTAGAAACTAAAGTCTAAACCATGAAATGTTACACACTTCTCGTTCTTAATAAACATTTTCTCATAAATAACAGTGTTTGTTTATTATGTTGCTAAAACTGACACCTAAGCTTTAATTTGCTGAAAGCACAAGTTTGGGCCATGATCCTGTAGGGCCTAGTTTATATACGAAGTCACAGTCATCCTAATATCGCAATCCTAGTGTCACTCATGAATATCCTAGATGACTTATCACCCTAGGAACACAATTGGCACTTGCTGATATTTTTTCTTGGAGGTAATGCCTGGGGTTCCCTATGATTCATTGTCACTTTCTCCATGATTTCTTTGTCTATGTCGATCATTTTGTTGGTTATTTTGTTCTTTTGATCATTTCATCCATGCCTTCCTACTTAGAGTGGTTATGGTTTATTGTCACTTTCTCATTGTTTCCTTGGCACTGTAGCTCAGATTGGTAATTTTATTGTCTGTATGTTGTAATCAGTTGTTATAACTCCAGTGCCGTTTTCTGTGCCGTATCTTTTTTAATCTTTACTTTTGCATTGCTACTCTTATTAGTGTGATATCTAGAACCCTTCCCTTGCTATTATGCTAATCTTGGCGAAATCCTGTTTGGACGAGCTTGGATTTAATTGCAATTTGATGATATCCAATGGTTTATAACTTTGATTAATTGCTTAGGGTGACAATGTTCCTGCTCCCTTCATGACCTTTGAAGCCACTGGTTTCCCTCCGGAGATACTTAGAGAGGTAAGTTTTACTTCAACTGTGAACTTTTGATAAACATTCTTGACTTTTGAGGCACTTTACTAGATTGCATTTGTAAGTAAGGTTTACTCTTTCTGTTCAAACTGTATTTCCCCTTCCCCTTGGGTTATTTTTTTCTTTTTTTTGCAATATAAAGTTTAAACTCATCTATTGTCGCTTGTCGCAGGTGCGATATTTGCTCCAGAAGAGGAGCATATGTCGTACGCTGCACTGCTATATGGGCCCAATACAAGGCAACTGCTTTGTCCTTTAGGACAGCAGAATGTATGTTCGGTTCCTTTCTTTTCGACAATTTTTGAGAGGGTGGTTGGCCTTCGTCCAATTAGTCTGAAATGCCCCGCTTTTGCTGCCTCGAGTTGCTTCAGTAAGCAACCGTTGACACATGCAATTATTTTTTAATTATTAGCTTTTTTGTTATCCTTTATAATCTTGTTGTGTAGAGGTTATATCAAGTAAGTTGGTTACAACATTAGTGGGCATCTAGTGTTACAGGATATACTCATGTGTCTCTTTTTTCTTTTCTTTTTTTCGTTCTTCCGATCCCCTTCTCCATTGCAGATACATCTTGCTGGTTTCTCTTCCCCAACTCCAATACAAGCTCAGACTTGGCCGATTGCAATTCAAAGTAGGGATATAGTAGCTATTGCTAAAACAGGTTCTGGTAAAACCTTGGGCTATCTAATGCCTGCCTTTATGCATCTGAGGAGGTGCCGAAATGGTACCCAAAATGGCCCAACAGTGTTAGTTCTTGCCCCCACACGTGAGCTTGCCACACAGATACAGGATGAAGCTGTCAAGTTTGGCCGATCTTCCAGGGTCATTTGCACAGTGGGTGATTTTGTTCCTTATGCTAGTGTGATTTTATTTTTTAGTATTATGGGAATGCTGAATATTGTTTTATGCTTCACGTTCCTGTTCAGTGTTTGTATGGTGGAGCTCCAAAGGGTCCTCAACTTAGGGACTTGGAGCGCGGGGTTGACATTGTTGTTGCAACCCCTGGTCGGCTAAATGATATCCTTGAAATGAAAAAGATTGACTTCCGTCAAATCTCTCTGCTTGTGCTTGATGAGGCAGATCGAATGCTTGACATGGGTTTTGAGCCTCAAATCCGCAAGATTGTGAATGAGATCCCTCCACGCCGGCAGACTCTTATGTACACAGCAACCTGGCCTAAGGAGGTCAAAAGAATAGCAGGGGATCTTCTTGTGAATCCTGTTCAGGTGAACATTGGCAATGTTGATGAGCTTGCGGCAAACAAAGCTATCACACAGGTAATTTATCTGGACTCTTCACAATGCTTACATAGGCTAAGCCAATACATCTACACTATCCCGAGTTCATAATGTTACTTCATACTTCCACTCTCTTACTTTCTGGTTTCTAGTTTGTTTGATCTTCCTTTACCCTATCCTGGTCTCCGCTTGTCAATGATTAGAAATCTCATTTAGCAGTATAACTTTTATTGCACAAAGTTTCATGGTTCATTGTTGACTTCTCTATTCATTTGTTAAGAGTTCCATTATCTGTCTCACCGGATATTACAAAGTCTCTTTTCATTTCAATTTCAATTAGCTTACATGTATTCCTCGTGTCTCTAAAAAAAATCATTTAATTTTAATTGCAGTGTGTTGAGGTAGTCCCACAAATGAACAAGCAGAGGCGCTTGGAGCAGATTCTACGATCCCAAGAACGTGGTTCCAGGGTCATTATCTTCTGTGCGACCAAGAGGACGTGTGACCAACTTGCACGCAGTATTGGCCGTAGCTTTGGCGCTGCTGCAATTCATGGAGATAAGTCTCAGGGGGAAAGAGATTATGTTCTGAACCAGTTTAGGAGCGGAAAATCCCCAATTTTAGTTGCTACTGATGTTGCTGCTCGGGGACTTGACATTAAAGATATTAGGTTACTTCTTATTTTATGTATTAGATTTTGGTTGCTATATTCATCTTGTTTACTAGGTCACTTAGGTTATCAATGGTCTTTATCTTCTAAAAGATAACAATTTGGTCTTCCCCAGGGTGGTGGTTAACTATGATTTTCCAACGGGAATTGAGGATTATGTTCACCGTATTGGAAGAACAGGCAGAGCTGGTGCAACTGGGTTAGCATATACCTTCTTCTGTGATCAAGATCGCAAGTATGCAGCTGATCTTGTGAAATTGTTGGAGGGGGCCAACCAACAAGTGCCACCAGAAGTGCGCAACATGGCTGCCGGTGGTGGATCAAGTTTTGGCAATGCACGCCCGGGGATGAATCGTTGGGATTCTGGTGGTAGTGGTGGAGGTGGTGGACGGTTTGATTCTGGAGGTCGTGGTGGCACGAGAGATGGTGGTTTTGGTGGCCGAGGTGGTGGCATGAGAGATGGTGGTTTTAATGGCCGTGGTGGCATGAGAGATGGTGGTTTTGGTAGCCATGGTGGTGGAAGAAACGACTTTGGTGGGCGTGGAAACCGCGGGGGTCGGGGATTCTCTGGTCCTGGCGGTGGACGAAATGACCGTGGACATGATCGATATGACAATATGGATGGGCGAGGGCGCTTTAACAACAGGAGGGGAATTTCAGATGGTAGGAGTAGGGGAAGAAGTTACAGTAGGAGTTACAGTCCAAGTCCTGATAGAGTTCGTACATGGGATTATAGCAGCAGGCGAAAAAGTCAAAGCAGGAGCCGAAGCAGAAGCAGGAGCAGAGGTAGAAATAGAAGTAGAAGTAGAAGTAGAAGCAGAAGCCGCAGCTGGACTCGTAGCCGTAGTAGGAGTCGTAGCCGAAGTCGCAACCGTAACCCTGATAGAGTTGAGAAGTCAAATGAAGAAAACACCAAACAAGAGACTTTGGGGTCTGAAAATGAAGCTCCTGCACTGGAAGAACCCATGTCCCCAGGCATACTAGGTGAATCACTGTCTGCGCCAGTATCAGTGCCTGAAACAATTGAGCCCATGGCTGCTGATGTTCTTCCTACTGCTGAGAATGATAATGCCGAGCCTACGGCTGCTGATCTTCTTCCTATTGCCGAGAGTAGTGATAATGTCGATTCCATGGCTGCTGATCTTCTTCCTATTGGTGAAAATAGTAAACATTTTGATCCCATGGCTGCCGATCTTCTTCCTGTTGCCGAGAGTGACAATTTTGAGCCTACAGCTGCTGATCTTCTTCTTATTGCTGAGAGTAATAATGTTGAGCCCACAGCTGCTGATCTTCTTCCAGTTACTGAGAGTGATATTGTCGAGCCTATGGCTGCTGATCTTCTTCCTGTTGCTGAGAGTGATAATATCTCCAGCTAAATTCAACCCCGTTGAACTTTATCCCGAGGAAGAAAAGATTTCTCTTCTTGCTACAAACTGATACCAAGGTCAATTGCTCTCAACTTCACTTTGGTTATCATATTTCCTATACAACTGTTTTTTACTTATAAACTCTGTTGACATATATCTTGAATTTTTTTTTAATCAACCATTTTTATTATCCGGCGAACTTTTAATTTCTCAACTCACATCATTGCTTCATCTAATTACTATTACACAATAATCCTCTATACGAAATATTTATATTTAGTGCGAGTATAGTCAAGTACTTCCAACTACGCTCAGTTTGCATAGAATTAGAGAGTAAACTTGGTAGCAGCAAGAAGTTTAATCTTTTGTTGGTAGTGAGAAAACTACCCTTCAAATTTTAG